>JBAIZL010000010.1:14638013-14640513 GCA_036971475.1 Prosapia bicincta | reverse complement strand
CAGTAATGTTATATTTTACCAATGTATGGGTTCTTATAAGAACGACAAATGGTGAATTTATAATAAACCTTTCAATATACAAATCCCTTGCATCTAGATATTTAAATTATAAACATGTTCACTTTCTGTCGTATTTATAAAACAAATATATTTAATATTGTGTGTCCTCGAATTACCGACAGTACAATCAATATTGGCGAGAGAAGATATACTTCGTGATCTAAGAAGTCACGACCAAAATAAACCTTGTGGTGACGGATCACAAAATGTGACATTTTTCAAAAAATACAAAAACACTTTGCTATAACACAGACACAAAAATTAGTAATTAAAATTTTTTAAATGGAAAATAGCACAATACTACAATATAGCTACATTACAATCCATCCAATTAGAATGGATTTGTTTCTTTTTAAATAATATTACACAAGGTAAACAGTTGAAAGTTAAACACGGCCTCCTTGTTTTTGCGACGATGTAGAAACCTATACACGAATGGAGGACACTCCAATTGTCAATCATTTTGCTTATCTTAGCACTAAGAAAGCACATATCTTGTTTTGTTTCTTGATAAGACACTTGGTTTTAGGTAAAAGCAAATTACTTGTTATTAAAAACTTGGTTTTTTTAACCAAATGAGTTTTACATTCATCCTGGGTTTTGGATTTTTACATTCTGAAGGGGGAATGGGAGCTGATTCATACCAAAAGGGAAACATTAAACGTTATTTTTCTTCATTCTAACGCTCAGAGACAAAAGTTAACAACAAAGGGTTAAATACATCTTATTTTATACACTTTCCAAATTTGAAAAGTGCCTAATGAACATAATTTTGAGTACAAATCTTGTGTATTTAGTGTATCAAATTATAGACTTGAAGTAAACAACCAGGTATGAAAAGCAAACTTTAATTGTTTATTTTCATAAACTAAAATTCCACAAAGAATTAATTATTCTGAAGGACTTTTATAAAAGTGGTTTAGGAAATTCATTTTCTGTTATTCTGTCATCAATACATGCCACGTTTAGCCCACTTAAGGCTTGATATTAATTCAATATTTATTTTCTTTATCATATAGTCAACTAAAAATCTATTTTAGTCCTCAAGAGTATAAAAAGACATAATCCTCCAGGGGAAGGGGGTATTACATTTCCTCACGCATCTTTAACTCGCGTTTAAGTGTGATTAATTGATTTATTCCTGTGAGAAAATAAAATAAACCATATACCAAACGACATATATAATAAAATTATTCTTATTTTAATAATTTTAGTTTATATTAATTTTTACGGACAGCTGTTACTTCCCATTCACTAGTTACTCATAGCTATAGCTTTGTTTTTTTCCTTTGCGAGCAGTATAATATCGTTTTGAAATTTGCATATTGTGAAAATAGTAATTATTTGAGCTGTTAAAAATATTTTGTAGTGATGTATTTCGTAAATTATTTAATTGGGAATTTTTTAATCGCTCCCTCCAATTATATCTTTAAGGTGGAAAAATTACATACATTTTTCATATCATATGTCGAGAAAACGGTTTAAAGGCTACGAAATAAAAATTTACTGTTGTACATTTGCAGACGGTAAATAGTAGAGAGTTTCAAAACAAACCTCTTCTCAAAATGCTATTTTGATTTGGAAGAGTATTAACTACTTACAACTAGGATTGTAACGAGCTTGTATTATAAATCTTGTTTTAACTTTTTTTTAATAAATTTCCAGTGTATTGTACATTTTGTTGTTTTACTTAATTTTATGCTTATTTTAAGGTGTTTTTCAGTTCTAATTCCTTAAATACGTATTTTACGTATGTAATATTTACGGTCTTTTTTCCTTTTATAATCATAGAGTAATGCTAAAAAGAAAATGTTTTAAAAAACATTAAACAGATGTATATCAAGAGATATATCTACGAGGAACTCGTATTTCATACACATTACATTGTATTTACTGCACACACACACACACACACACACACACACACACACACACACACACACACACACACACACACACACACACACACACACATATATATATATATATATATATATATATATATATATATGTATGTTTGTGTGTGTGTGTCTATGTGAGTTTGTGTCTGAGTGTGTGTGTGTGTGTGTGTGTGTTTGTGTAAGTGTGAGAGTGGGTTTGTGTGTGTACTTATTCGTGTGTGTGTGTGTGTGTGTGTATGTTGTTTTGTGTGCGTGCATGTGTGTGTGTGTGTGTGTGTGTGTGTGTGTGTGTGTGTGTGTGTGTGTGTGTGTGTGTGTGTGTGTGTGTGTGTGTGTGTGTGCCTGAGTATCTCTGTAACTGTTATACATTTGCAGACGGTACAAAACTCTTCTCAAAATGCTTTTTTGTTTTGGAAGAGTATTAACTACTTACAATGAGGATTGTAACGAACTTGTTATAAATCCTGTTTTATCTTTTTTTTATAAATTTCCAGTGTATTCATTTTGTTGTGTTACTTAATTTTATGTCTAATTTTACG
>JBAIZL010000010.1:14545513-14633013 GCA_036971475.1 Prosapia bicincta | reverse complement strand
GAGGTAACATAGGCAGTAGCACACTCTGGTAGCTAACTTATCCATCCAAGTCTGGCGCAGTTCTCACACTGAGTATGTATGTCGAGGTAACATAGGCAGTAACCCACTCTGGTAGCTAACTTATCCATCCAAGTCTGGCGCAGTCCTCACACTGAGTATGTATGTTGCGGTAACATAGGCAGTAACCCACTCTGGTACCTAACTTATCCATCCAAGTCTGGCGGAGTCCTCACACTGAGTATGTATGTCGCGGTAACATAGGCAGTAGCCCACTCTAGTAGCTACCTTATCCATCCAGGTCTGGCGCAGTCCTCACACTGAGTATGTATGTCGCGGTAACATAGGCAGTAACCCACTCTGGTAGCTAACTTATCCATCCAAGTCTTGCGGAGTCCTCATACTGAGTGTGTATGTCGCGGTAACATAAACAGTAACCCACTCTGGTAGCTAACTTATCCATCCAAGTCTGGCGGAGTCCTCACACTGAGTATGTATGTCGCGGTAACATAGGCAGTAACCCACTCTGGTAGCTAACTTATCCATCCAAGTCTGGCGGAGTCCTCACACTAAGTATGTATGTCGAGGTAACATAGGCAGTAACCCACTCTGGTACCTAACTTATCCATCCAAGTCTGGCGGAGTCCTCACACTGAGTATGTATGTCGAGGTAACATAGGCCGTAACCCACTCTGGTAGCTAACTTATCCATCCAAGTCTGGCGGAGTTCTCACACTGAGTATGTATGTCGAGGTAACATAGGCAGTAACCCACTCTGGTAGCTAACTTATCCATCCAAGTCTGGCGCAGTCCTCACACTGAGTATGTATGTCGAGGTAACATAGGCAGTAACCTACTCTGGTACCTAACTTATCCATCCAAGTCTGGCGGAGTCCTCACACTGAGTATGTATGTCGCGGTAACATAGGCCGTAACCCACTCTAGTAGCTAACTTATCCATCCAAGTCTGGCGGAGTCCTCACACTGAGTATGTATGTCGCGGTAACATAGGCAGTAACCCACTCTGGTAGCTACCTTATCCATCCAAGTCTGGCGCAGTGCTCACACTTAGTATGTATGTCGCGTTAACATAGGCAGTAACCCATTCTGGTAGCTAACTTATCCATCCAAGTCTGGCGGAGTCATCACACTGAGTATGTATGTCGCGGTAACATAGGCAGTAACCCACTCTGGTAGCTAACTTATCCATCCAAGTCTGGGGCAGTTCTCACACTGAGTATGTATGTCGCGTTAACATAGGCAGTAACCCACTCTGGTACCTAACTTATCCATCCAAGTCTGGCGCAGTTCTCACACTGAGTATGTATGTCGCGTTAACATAGGCAGTAACCCACTCTGGTAGCTAACTTATCAATCCAAGTCTGGCGGAGTCATCACACTGAGTATGTATGACGCGGTAACATAGGCAGTAGCCCACTCTGGTAGCTAACTTATCCATCCAGGTCTGGCGGAGTCCTCGCACTGAGTATGTATGTCGCGGTAACATAGGCAGTAACCCACTCTGGTAGCTAACTTATCCATCCAAGTCTGGCGGAGTCATCACACTGAGTATGTATGTCGCGGTAACATAGGCAGTAACCCACTCTGGTAGCTAACTTATCAATCCAAGTCTGGCGGAGTCATCACACTGAGTATGTATGTCGCGGTAACATAGGCAGTAGCCCACTCTGGTAGCTAACTTATCCATCCAGGTCTGGCGGAGTCCTCGCACTGAGTATGTATGTCGCGGTAACATAGGCAGTAACCCACTCTGGTAGCTAACTTATCAATCCAAGTCTGGCGGAGTCCTCGCACTGAGTATGTATGTCGAGGTAACATAGGCAGTAACCCACTCTGGTACCTAACTTATCCATCCAAGTCTGGCGGAGTCCTCGCACTGAGTATGTATGTCGCGGTAACATAGGCAGTAACCCACTCTGGTAGCTAACTTAT
Source organism: Prosapia bicincta (assembly GCA_036971475.1). Taxonomy (NCBI): domain Eukaryota; kingdom Metazoa; phylum Arthropoda; class Insecta; order Hemiptera; family Cercopidae; genus Prosapia; species Prosapia bicincta. The sequence continues at coordinate 14,631,063 of JBAIZL010000010.1, read as the reverse complement.
GCATCCAATTGGAGATGTTTCTAAGTAGGCGCCATTTTACGTTATTCTAACGCCTTATGTTAGTCACAGTTTGAGAAAATGTGATCACAAGTCCTCAGAGGAAACTTTATATACTCGTTTCACATATTGCAAAGAAATATTAGATCTACAAGGCCTCTGTAGAAGTTCGATTAAACTCCACACTCTGTTACAGTGGTTATCTCATGGATATAAGACATAAGTGATATCTGAGGAAGTGTTTAATAAATAGCTAAATATGAACTCACAATCATACTTTATTGTGGTACGCGTCTCGATGCTTCGGGTTATCATCATTATCAGTGAGTATACTACACAATGCTTGACGTTTTAGTAACACGTGTTGTGTGACGACCGTGCATAGATCCCAATCTGTAATAGTAACTGCGTTATTGCATATCCCCACTGTGGTAATGCAGACATGTGCAATCATACTGCAGCATTGCATGCAAGGCGTAAACGTTAGCAGAAAGCAAGCAATTGCTTCTATACACAGTAGGTGTTATATTTTACAGTTTACAATCCAAATTTGTTTTAAATCTATAATTGTTTCAAATTAAATAGAAATAATTATAAAAGAATCTTCTTTTTTGAATCGAAACAACTTCTCAAATACACACACGAACCAATAAACACACAGAACTGATGAAATACATCGGCTGTGGTCCGATTTAATAGCCCGAGATCTAGTGAGACGTCAGCTGAGCTCTGTGTACTGCTGTGCTTGCTTCGTTTATTGCTGGTGTGTGTTTTTACTGTTTGCCGAAATTGAGTAACTACTCAACATTATTTTCTCGGTGAAGTCAATTTTGTTGCCAAGTTGCTGACACAGATCTGAAGTACATTAGAACTATAAGAATTTCGTCAATAACTTTAAAACTTTACATTTGTAGAAAGACCGTAAGATAGTTTAAGCAAAACTCTGTTCAAAAAAGAGAAATGTTTTCCAGTCACTACACAACTCAATCTTTGTGACTGATTATTGCGTTTATATTTAAAACGAAACTGTACTTTTTTCTGTTATCATCGATACTAAACACTAAATTATAAGCTTCCTGTTTCGATTCCAGGCAAGTCAAAATTTGGTTTCAGGCTACTACATAATGTTATATTTTTTTCGAATTTGGAACAAAAAACTTCGATAGTGTTCCACAACACAACACACGGCTCTAGACATTATGCTTATTTTAAAACTTTTTTGAAAACATTTCCACGATTGAGTTAATTTTTTCGTCTTTTATAATCATATAATCTTAAATTTTTTATCTCTTTTATATTTGAAGAAAAAAAATTCTTAATTTCATGTTTTTAAAGAAATTAAAAAGTTTTAAATGATTTGGAATTTCTGGGGGTGTAAAGTATAAATTATTATTGTCCATATGAAACATTCAGTAAAGAAAACGTGGGTCGCATTTACTGAATAATTTCTTATACTATTATCTATAGGATGGGAACCACGTTTCCCCATTGAATGTTCATGTGGACATTCAAAACATACTCTTTACACTTCCACACATTCCAAATTATTTTATACTTTTTATTTCGTTTAAATATGTGGTACTAAGAGAGGGTTTTCTTCAAATTATCATTCTGTGCATTTTAGTCTCGTGTATATGGAACTTTGCAATGCAATGGGCCCGTAGCTTGTCAAGGAGTTTGTTATCCCGATGATTTATATAGATTGTTATCCACTGCCGTCCTATGTTTAAAATTTCAAGTTTCTATCTCACGGCCAATTTTGAATTGTCCAAAGCACGTTTGTTCAAATAAAAGTACAGGCAAGAAAGCAAGTGAATATAGAATTATCATCCATTTCTGACCCAAGTTTAAAATTTCAAGTTACAAGGTCATCAGTATGTTAGCATAAACTCGAATGCAATTTCCTCACAGGACAGACAGACATGACGGAAACCGAACCAATGAAAACATACTAAAATATAATAAAACCTAAAATAATCAATAATACAATCAGACACTCATACAAAATATTTTAAATACATAGAATTTTGCAAACACACACACACACACACACACACATATATATATATATATATATATATATATATATATATATATATATATATATATATATACTTGCATATATATAATCTACATTTTATTTAATTAGCACTAAATTTAACATTTTCAAGCATTTACGTATTACTAACATATTTAGCACTTGAAAGATTTCAATAATTCAAAATTCACTATAGAATCATTAAAACCTAAATTTACCTGCATCAAAGTTTCAATAAATTTTTCATCAAAACTTCTGGAAGGAGTTTAGAGGCTGTCATTATATTGGAAAATAAACTTTTCCTCTTTATATTACAAACCTAAGCATGTCTTTGTAGTATATAATTTTATTGAATAAAAGCCGACATTGCTATTTCACAAACAAACGAGATAAATCTAAGAACGGCTTGATCCCGTTACTGTAACGCCTAATATTAGTTACAGCTTGAAAAATGTGAAAATACTACAGGCCTCTGTAAAGCTTGTTAAGGCTTCGTCCTATGTTATAGCGATGGTCTCATGGATATTTAAGGCGCTCTTCCAAAGTCTTATTTCCCATATGAGTCACTAATTATGACTCTATGTTGCTCGTAATCCATAATAATTTTATGACATCAGGTTTAATAATTATATTACATTAACTTAATTTTATTTTTCAGGAGGCAATTTTAAATATTGATGACGTACTATAATGATGACGTATTCATTAGGTAAGTAATTTATATTTATTACCATATTTATATTAATAGACCAGGTTGTGCAAGACGTTTTATCACAGAATAGGATTCGAATTTCTATAGTAGAATAGAAACAGGTTCACCTTTGGAACCACTTTACAACAATAAGGTGATATTCTTCTAGTATTTATACCAACATCTTTAATGTCAGGTATATTGCGGACATCGAGGGGGTTTATGTAATACATCGCACTTTGCCTTGTTCTATAAAATACTTTCTATAATGAAAACATTATATAGTAAGTCTAGTTGCAAAAACTCGATCTTTATTTTGGGTTTAAGTATTGTTTAAACAGGCGCTGTAAAACTTGCATGAGGACGATTTGCCTTTAAGGATTATACTATACAATATAAATATAGCTACGTACTTCATAGAAAGTTATGTAAGGTTTGTCTAATACCGTAAACTTATATTAGGAATGGTTGGCGGCTTAGATCTAAAGCTAATGGAATTGGGTTGATTACGTTTGCTGTAATGTAGGAATAGTTGTGTGTTTGGTTGCATTGTGTCCTGCTATGTAAACAGTTCCAATGAAAAGACAAAAAGACACTAAGTTTCTTCTCATTGAGTAGCCGTCACTTTAACCTTTGTAACAATTGTCACAACACTCACTCACACGCTCCGCACACTACTATATGCTAGTATGCCGGGGAAAAGCCAGGACACTCTTCTCTATCACCAAACGCTTGGGAAACGTGATGTGTTCCACTGGAAAATGCAATCTTACGTTAAACTATGAGGGCGAAACCCGACATGCGCACACAGGTACATGTGCACACGTTCTTCAGAATATTTTTCCACTGTGTTTTTTTCAGAATGTTGTCTAGTTTTCGTTTTATTTGCATTTTTGTGAAAGTAAACTATTGTTAAACAAAAATTAACCTGGATCTCTAGCCACCAAAAAAAACCCACCCACCCTAGGGACAGCCACCCACCTTCGTCTCACATTCGCCTGCGGTTAGTATTAAAATTATAGTTACAACGATCCGTCAGGTACTACTATCAAGCGGATATTTTCTGAACTAATAGATATAAGACTGATTTATGCTGTACAAAGTGGACAATTACTAGTTTTCTATATCCAATTACTCAAAAACGGTTAACTATATATTTACAAATTGATGGAAATAAATAAAAATATATATTCTCTTTATCTGTGTTTATTTTCTTTAAAGTGTGACAATAACAGATCATGATTGTATGTTATTACTTGAAGTGATTCGGGGGTACAATATTTTTTAAATGCGTTGGAAAATAATTTCAGATTTTTTGGTGTTGCCTAGCAACCAAAATTTGGAATTAATTAAATGAAATGTCTTGAGATAAGATAAGATAGAAAGTCATATTTAATGCTATTTTGGCACTTTAATATTACATGTTGGATGCTATTGAAATCATGTTATGAAATCATATGTTAGGTTTATCATTTATTTTAAAGCAAATGGGACGAAATAACTATATTGCATACCTTGCTCCTTTTGTGAAAAGTGTTTCCACCATATAAAACTAAAATGTATCCATTAAAATTATTTATTGAATTCACATTTTAAAAACTGTAGCAATATAAATTGGCATCAGCTACAAGTTTTAAAAATGCATTTGAATTTGAGTGGATGAATAAAAAGTGTTTTATTAACAATTGAAATTTGTTATGTATAAGTGGAGTGTAAACTAAGAGAAAGAATTGAAAAAAAGGAGTTCTGTTATTAACGCCATTTACTGAATATCTAACTTAAAATATTTAACATCTTAAAACTAAAATCGTATTTTTATTTGGGTGGGTAAATAAGGGGTTTACACTGGGCATGAATACTTTGGCGGTGTACACCCGTCTTTTTTTTGGAAAGTATAAAATGTTAGGCTTGGTTATGCGAGTAATGAGCAAATCCACTAGGTGGGGGGGGGGTGTCCATGATCCTTCTCAACAATCCGGATACGCTCATATTTTTTGAAATAATTGTCACATTTACTCTTCTTCTTTTACCATATGCAAGATTTACCGTAAAGCCATCATAAATATACAACGCAATAAGTTTACCTGTCTAAATATTAAAAAAAACATTCATGCTGTCACACTCATTGCCAACGCTAATAACCTATGTTAGTAATCAAAAGGAAGAATGTCGAGATGGCCACAGCCAACTGGAGTGACGAATTTTTATCACTTCTATCTAGACATTGGACAACAATAGAATCAGCTGTTTATTCGACCAGTGAGTTTATTATTTTGTAGGTTATATATCCAATAGTTTGATACTTTGGCGAATGTGTTGATAATTTGGCATTTTGTGTGAAGGTTTTCAGATTAAAAGGAAGTGTAATTAGTTTCTAATAATATTTATCTTTGAGGTTCCTTTATTGTTTTGTAAAATTATTTTTACCAAGCCAATGGTTTTATATCAGTTATAAAGTAAAATCTTTGAATTACACAAATAACTTTATCACGCCCTAATCAGATTTATGTAGCCTAAGTCTATAAAATTATATATATTGTAGGAATGATACTGTATTTGATTAGTGTTATTTGATATTATTTCTATTCTTTAATATGCATTGATAGCAATCACTTTACATGTGCTTCAAGAATGTGTGAGGTTATCTTTTCCAAAATAAAAATAATTGTATATCTTAACATGTGTGCAAAGTATGTTTGGAGCAATGTAACTTACAACTGTTCTGATCCGCCGAAAATATAGGTTTTATTTTCCGCTTACATTTAACTGTAGATTCTTTAAAACCGATTGTATCTTGTATTCTCAACGCGGTTTGTATTTATTAATTACAAAAACTAAGGCATTCATGTAACACAAATGACTTGCTTTAAAACATTTGATTTCTTGTGGCAAAAATTCTTAAAATAAATAATTCTGAAAAACAATCAGTATAAAGTAAACGAATATTAAGTTTAACATTCTTGTGGTTTTCTTCTTACCTAAATGTTCACCCATGATTAGGTTAGGCCTGTATTTTACAAACATAATTCGTGATAATAGTTATAAAGTTTTCTTATTGAATTTATTAACACAAAGATTTTACATTTACATCATAACTCCAAGAATATTTAAATAAGATTATGCTTAAATAAAAATGTGAGGAGGTTTATCCGAAAAAAACGTGTTTAAAAAATGCATAAAAAGTCAAATGAACACAAATTTGAAACGTTTTGTAGGAAACGGAACAATTTTGATTTTGGGTGAAATGTTTGTTACGTGTTTATGTTATATAAATGTTTCTTCGTATAACATGATTGGATTTTCGTAAAATTTAAGTGATAATTATAAATATGAAAACATGTGAGTAAATGGACAATTAAATACTAAAATCTTATTGAACATTTTTCGTAAAAGAGAAATATTGTTATTTTCAAATGGTAATTCAAGTTCTAGGACAGTGAGGCTTATAAGTTGCTGTAATGCCAGAGACAAAATAGTGAACATAAATCTAATACAGGAGAACATAAAATGTTATTATTAAAATTTGCAGTCCAAGCTGATGATGAGCCAAGCAGAGGATGACTTCAGCAGAGAAAGCACCCCAGAGCCCCTTAGAGCTCCCCAGAGCCCCTGCATCGTGCAGTGCGCAAAGGTGAGTTGATGGGTTGCTTATGTTTGCTGTAATGTATGAATAGTTGGGTATTTGGTTGCATTGTGTTCTGCTATGTAAATGCTTTTAATGAAAAGACGCAACTAGGTCAGTAAATTTTAATCCAAGGCTATTTTTAAATGACTTGTTTTTGTTACGCCCGCTTTCCCCCAGTAACACAATAACTTTAGGCTCTAGGCCACGTAATGAGAATACAACATACATTGGGAAGTTTTGTAAAAAATACTTTTAAATTTAATCAAAAATTAAATTGATTAAATAACATGTTGTATAAAAATGCATATAAAATACACAGACAGGAAATTTAGATTTAGAGATTGTAAACAACTGAAAAGTGTATTCATTTCTAATTTCTAAGCAATACATTTTAACAGTTTCGGAGTAGTTATACTCAATTGTGATTAATTAACTCTAAACCCCCTCCTCCAAACAAACCTAAACACACACACATACACACACACACACATTCCGGCACACACACTCAGGCACACGCATTCACACACACACACACACACACACACACACACACACACACACACACACACACACACACACACACACACACACACACCTGCAAAACCGGCTGACCCATTATTGGTAATACCATATTTTTAGGATAAGTGAAAATTTATTTTATAACTTCTTTCATTTCCTGGCTACAGTGTATAAAGAAGCAAAAGCAAAATAGCTTCATATCAGAGCAAACCTTTGCAGCATATAAATATGTTACATTTGTTGGTAAATTAACAATAACTAATTTACATTTGTTGGTAAATTAAATTATTAGCTGACCCTTGGTGGCTGAGGGCGTTGGTGAGAGACCAAGGACGAGGGGTGGTTGGATGTGCTCGCAGTTCATTTTCAAAAACATTGACCCTTAGAATCCTGCTGACTCGTAGTTTTGTTACATTATTTTGTTACTTATTAATACTTTTTAATATATAGTAAAAATAGCACCAACCGTAAATAGAGCATTCATGGAAGTATGCTAATAGGATTGTCTAAGGGTTGGCTGCGATTTGAAGCCACAATGAGGTGTGACTGAGCCTGATGTTTTCTAGAGGCCTAATACACAATTTCTACCAAATATCTAAGTGCCAGCTTACAAAACCTGACCTAATGCTTATGCCATATGTGGTAATATCACATCACAGACTGTTCTAAAGGACTAGAGTGGCTATAACAGAATAAACATTTACTATTTTTACAAGTATTTATATTTTAATATTAAAAATATATTTACAGTCTTATTTTAATAAATAGTACACACAAATTTAATTCTAACCACGAATATTTTTATTCCAGCCTTATATAGACGTACATTTCGGATACAAAGTAACCATCTTCAGAGACATGACACAGTATGTATTGTGATGTCTGAGGATATTTACTTTGTAACCGAAATGTACATAGCACTAGAATACAAATACTTGTGGTTAGAGGTTGTGTCTATTATTTATTAATAACAAAATTACAGTAAATTATTCGAAATAACTAATTTGGTTTGTTTTAATATATTTTACTAAATATTTGTTTGGATAAAAGTCTAAATGTATTACAAGCAATATGTTTAGGATACCAATAACAGAAGTTCACTTTTGGGGGTTGCTTGGACTAGAGATTTTGGAAGGGGAAGTTGGCAGGCCTATAGTGACTCAAATTTAGTTCAGTTTAAAGCACATGCTTCTTAAATACGTTTTTCACCATACTAACATGATTATTATATTAAAATATGTTTATCCAATAACATAAATGATATCCCAATTTTTTTTTAAATATAAAAAATTATTGAACTTGTAAAATCTGTCTTCCAATTATTGACAACTTTTAAATATGTTCTATATGGTAAAATGTAAATATAATTTAATTTGTTGTAATGTTTCTAAAATTAATTTAAAGTTTTATATTATATTTAATATATTAATATATAATAATTATTTATTGAATTTACATAAAATAATTTTTAATTTCCTTCTTTATTTTACAAATCCTATTGCATGTATACAATTTCAAATACATAATTTAAGTTTTCTTTATATTTAATGAATTCACTGTATTCCACTTGATATACAACATAATAAACCTCTGACAGAGCAACGCACCCAAAACATCTCATTGTGTCATTGTTAATTATTTTTCTGTTATTTTTTTACGTTACACATGGAGTAGGGAATTAATATTTTACTATCGATTGTTTTATTAAGCTAGTTTATCAATAATCAATAGTTTATCTAAAATCAGTACACTAAAGACAAACAAAGATTTAAACATCACTTTGCTACTCAACTTTTATTTTTGATGATGAATCTGTGAAAAATAAAATTCTTTTCTGTTATGTCTAATTACTATGTAACACAGTTTACACTAACTTTGCTCTCTTTATTTTGCTTACCCTTGTTGTTCATGTTGGTCGTGTGTATCACTTTGGCAAGTGGATTAGTATTATTCTTTACTATATGCATCAATTTAACACAAGTGTATATATATCATAGTAGCCCCTGTATAACAACTTGATACAAGACTGATATGCTTCTAATTCTGATCTTACGAGCATATGAATGTAATACAAGGCCGATATCCTAGATGGTCATGTAGCATTTGTACACAGCTTGGCAGAGTGTATCGATTTAATACTTAGCTCCACATTCTTGCTACATGTGTATATCTGTTGGATACATTTAAATCCAACCTATTTGTCACAATAGCAATTTGCTTTTACTATTTGTTAGGAATACACTGTGGTTAAATATTAATAATAACTCTTGGTAAGTTATTTCTTGGAAAAAGGTTACTTTTTAACAGCAAAGTGCATGAGGATAAAATCAAAAAGTATTGTGGTTACCAGGTTTTTGATAATTTATTATCAGTTTGCTAATGGTTTACTCTACCTTTTGTTTTTGTTATTGCACATCCAACTATAACTGTTACTCACTAAGTTTATAATGTTACAGAATCTTAACATACATAGCATAATCTCATGTAGTGGCTAATTTAGACTTTAGATGATGATACTGTTGGACTAGCACATAGTACGAATCCATACAACGGGTATGATAACAAACCAAACATTGTTAAAAGTACTAAAAAAACAGCAAGCCTATAATTCAAAGTTGCCAGATCAAGGCTTCATTAAATTAGTGATATTTTTTTCAAATAGTCATCACAAGAAGCTTTTGGTTGTCAAATGAAAGAAGAATGTCCATATTTCATTTGTAGAATTCAGTTTTAAAATATATAACAGTTTTTTGAGCGAATGGGATGAGAACGATTATTAAACTACTTTTGGTTGGATATAGCAAACTTGTATCTCGTAGTACACCATGCATCTGTAAAATGCAGCACCTCACGGTATCCGGTAGCAATAATTTTCAAGATGACTTATCAATTTCAAGTAGGTAGCGGAAGAAGAGGTGCATGTCATGCCTGCCATAGTCTCACTAACAAGCTATTTGTAAGGTAATACCCCTCCTTATTCCTTAACATAAGGTGATCCAAGTCCCCAGGCTTTCTGCATGATCTGTCGTGGGATTTTTCCTGACAGGTTTTCTTTCTTGCCAGGTTTTTTTATCCCGCTCTTAGCGCGACACTCACCGTACTGTTTCATTTCACTATCTCCTGATTCTGCATGGAAAGAACTTATGAGCTTGGTACATGGGCAATCAATACCATTTCCTTCACTCGCGGTAGCGATACTAACCGCATGCGCATGTGAGATGGAGGTAGCTCGCTAGAGGTTGGCTGTCATGAGAGCTGGGTGGGTTTTTAGGACCCAGACCCGGGTAAAAAAGCAATAATTTACTTTCACAGAAATGTAAGTAACTCAAGAACTAGACAAAATGTTGAAAAACTATTGGCAACACGTCTTGATTGAACTTTATTGATTGAAGTGCACTCGGATATAATTGTTTTTGTATATTGTATATTATATATGTATATATATATATATATATATATATATATATATATATGATTACAATTATTATAAATAAGAAGTAACAACCCTATGCGTTAAAACAGCTGTTGTACCCCATGACCTACAACATAAAATCAGGTGTTTTATGAAATCATATGCTATCATTTACTTTAAGCCTAATGGGACGAAATATCTATATTATATACCTTGCCCCTTTTGTGAAAAGACTTTCCTCCATATAAAACTAAAACTAATTCATTAAAATTATTTATTAAATATAATATTTGAAAAAAAACTGTATCGACATCAATTATCCTCCATTGAAGGTTTTGATAAATTTATTTGAACTTAAGTGGATGAATAAAAGTCATTTTTTTAACGACTGAAAATTCGATCCAGATACACGTAAAGCAAAACGTTAAGTAAAAGAAGGAATTGAAAAAGGTAGTTTATTTGCTAACACCATTTACTGAATATATAACGTACCTAACTTAAAATATTTACATGTTAATACTCATATCGTATTTGTATTGGGGCGGTTAAGTAAGGGGTTTACACTGGTCTTAAAAACTTTTTTGAAAGAATAAAATGTTAGGATTGTTTATCCGAGGTTTGGGCAACTCCACTAAGTGGGGGACTCCAGGATCCTTCTCAACAATCCAGATACATTCATGTTTTTCGAAATATTTGTCACATTTACTGTTCTTATTTTTATCCATATAAATTAACCGAAAAAGCCAGCATAAATATACAACGTAATAATTTTACCTACCTAAATATAAAACAAACCATTCATGCTGTCACAATTATTGGCCACATATTAACTTGAGTTAGTAATCAAAAGGAAGAATGTCGAAACGGCGACAGTCACCTGGAGTGACGAATTCTTATTGCTGCGATCTAGACTTTGAGCAACAATAGAATCAGCTGTTTATTTGACTAGTGCGTGTATTAGCTTGTAGGTTATTTTCTTATTAGTTTGAAACTTTGGCGAATGTGTTGGTGTTTTGGCATTTTGTGTGAAGGTTTTCAGATTAAAAGTAAGTGTAATTAGGTTTTAATATAATTTATCTTTGAGGTTTACTTTATTGTTTCGTAAAATTGTTTATATCAAGCCAAAGATTTAACCAGTTATAAAGAAGAAAATTTAAAATACATAATTAACCTATCGCCCCCTAATCACATTTATGTAGCCTAAGTCTTTATAAAATTATATGTATGTTGTAGTAATGATACTGTATTTGATAAGTATTATTTGATATTACATCTATTATTTACTATGCATGCATAGCAAATACTTTATGTGCTTTAAGGCAGTGTGAGGTTATCTTCTCAAAATTACTAATAATTGTAAATATGATAATACGTATGAAAAGTATGTTTGGAGCAATGTAACTTACAACTGTTTTGTTTCCTTATGGAATATTTACAGTGAAGCCGCATAAATATTTAACGCAATAAATTTACTTGTCTAAATAAAAAAAAGCATTCATGCTGTCACACTCATTGCCAACGTATTAAATTATGTTAGTAATCAAAAGGAAGAATGTCGAAATGGCCACAGTCAACTAGTTTGACGAATTCTTATCGCTGGGATCTAGACTATGGACAACAATAGAATCAGCTGTTTATTCGACCAAAGCGTTTATTAGTTTGTAGGTTATATTTTCATAATAGTTCGAAACTTTGGAGAATGCGTTGGTATTTTGGCATTTTGTGTGAAGGTTTTCAGATTAAATGTAAGTGTAATTAGTTTCTAATATTAATTATCTTTTCCTATATTGTTTTGTAAAATTGTTTTTGTCAAACCAAAGATTTTACAATAGTTATACAGAAGAAGATTTAAATTACACAAATAATTTTATCACGCCCTAATCACATTTATGTAGCCTAAGTCTTTATAAAATTATATGTATGTTGTAGTAATGATACTGTATTTGATAAGCATTATTTGATATTACATCTATTATTTACTATGCATGCATAGCAAATACTTTATGTGCTTTAAGGCAGTGTGAGGTTATCTTCTCAAAATTACTAATAATTGTAAATATGATAATACGTGTGCAAAGTATGTTTGGAGCAATGTAACGTACAACTGTTCTGATCCGTTGTCCGATTTGTTTCCTTATGATAGATTTACAGTGAAGCCGCATAAATATATAACACAATAAATTTAGTTGTCTAAATAAAAAAAAGCATTCATGCTGTCATACACATTGCCAACGTATTAAATTATGTTAGTAATCAAAAGGAAGAATGTCGAGACGGCCACAGACAACTGGAGTGACGAATTCTTATCGCTGGGATCTAGGCTTTGGACAACAATTGAATCAGCTGTTTATTCGACCAAAGCGTTTATTAGTTTGTAGGTTATATTTTCTTAATAGTTCAAAACTTTGGTGAATGCGTTGGTATTTTGGCATTTTGTGAAAAGGTTTTCAGATTAAACGTAAGTGTAATTAGATTCTATAATTAATTATCTTTTCCTATATTGTTTTGTAAAATTGTTTTTATCAAAGCAAAGATTTTACAATAGTTATATAGAAGCAGATTTAAATTACACAAATAATTTTATTAAGCCGTAATCACATTTATGTAGCCTAAGTCTTTATAAAATTATTTGTATTTTGTAGTAATGATACTGTATTTGATAAGTATTATTTGATATTATTTATATTCCTTACAAAGCATGCCTAGCAAATACTTTGTATGTGCTTTAAGGCAGTGTGAGGTTATCTTCTCAAAACTACAAATAATTGTAAATATCATAACACGTGTGCAAAGTATGTTTGGTGCAATGTAACGTACAATTGTTCAGATCCGTTGATATTGTTGGTTTTAATATCTGCTTAAATTTACCTTTTGGTTTTACCTTTTACGTAATTGCTCACACATGATTAAATTAGGCCTGTTTTCTACTTGGAAAATCCGGGATATTAGCAATAAAGTTTTCTTTATTGATTTTAATAACGCAAAGATATTAGATTTACATAATAAATCTGATATCATTTATATAAGGTTATATTTAATTAAAATATGTGAAAGATTTTATCTGAAATAATGTGTTTAAAATATTGTATGGAAAAAGTAAACTGAACACAAATTAGAAATGTTTTGTTGGGTATACAACAAGAACAAATTTTGTTTCCGTTTGAAATTATTGTTACTTATTTATGTTATGTGTTTGTTTGTATAACACTAAGAAAATTTCGTAAAGTTTTAACCAGTTTTAATTTCATAAAGTGATATTAATAATAAATATGAACGCGTGTGAATAAATGGACAATTCAATAGTAAAATGAATATTTTTCGTAAAAGAAAAGTGTTAATTTCAAAGGGTTATTCAAGTATAGGACAGTGTGGCCTTTAAGTTGCTTTAATAACAGAGTAACATATTGAACATAAACCTAATGTAAAAGAAGGTTATATAGGAGAACGTAAAATGTTATTATAATTTGCAGTGCAAACTGATGTTGAGCCAAGCAGAGGATGACTTGAAAAAGCAACCCCAGTGCTCCTCAGAGATCCACAGATCCAACCCGCATCGTGCTGTGCGCAAAGGTGAGTATATGTGGCTGCTTATGTTTTCTGTATTGTATGGGTAGTGGAGTCTTTGATTGCATTGTGTTCTGCTAGGTAAAGACTTTATGAAAATGCACAACTAGGTCAGTAAGTTTTAATCCAAGGCTGGAGCTTTATTTGAAATAATATTTTGTTTTCGGTTCGCCCGCTTTCCCCCCTGTAACACAATAGCTCTAGGCTATGCCATGAGAATATAACATACCGTATTGGTAGGTTTTGTAAAAGATACTTTTAAATTTAACTAAATATTAAAATTAAAGGATAACTAGTCGTATAAAAATGCATATAAAATGCACTGAAAGGAAATTTAGATATAAATATTGTAAACACCTAAAAAGTGTTTACCTTAGCAATATATATATATAAATAATATATAGTGTGGGCCAAAATATATAATCCCATACAATGTTCTGAAGGCCAGCCCGTTCTCGCAGAATTTAATCAATTAACGTCATTATGCTGTTTATTACGTTAACGTTAAATAGTTTTTTTTTTTTTGTTATGGGCGATAGGGATGTATTAGGTCTAATATGTGAACATATTATAAGATTTGTATCTTAAATATCTGTTTGATATGCGTTAAAGGGGGCCCCACATTTCATTTGGCAAGCGAGCTCCCGATTGCTTACCGACACCTCTGTACCCATTAAACAAACACTGCAAATAAGCGGTGAAGGTTTTGAAGGCTTTCAAAAGTTTTCGATAGTATCAAGGAGTATGTGTGATTTGTATTAGGTTTGTTCGTTTAATATGTTTGTACTTTTTGTTTTTGTGCTGAGTTGGTGTTCTGTTTGTGTTCCTCGACTCTTTGTTTAAAGCTGCGACCTATTTGTCCAATGCAAAATATTTTGCAGTTTAATTTGTATACGCCTTGTGCTTTATCTTTTTTATTGCGGTCGTGCTGTATTTTGTATTGCAAATTGTTATTGGTTTTGTGTGCCATTTTGTATCCTGTTTTTTTTTGAAATTTGTGAGCTATTTTTCTGATGTTTTGTTTATGTATGGTGTTGTGATGTATTTGTTTTCCCTCTCTGTAGTGTTAATATTAGTGTTTTTGTTGTGTGTATTGTACCATTGTTTGTCTATAATTGTGGTGTTGTATCAATTTGTGAATTTTATATATTTAATGGTGTCTAGTTCTTTGTTTATGTTGTCTGGGGTCATGGATCTGAAGGAAGCGTGTTTATGTCAGATAGAGTGGATTGAGGTGTGTATAAGTGTGTCTGTCGTCGTCGGTTTCCTGTAAATGTTGAAGCTGTGTTTTTGTGTGTGGCTTTTTATTATGGTGAGGTCGAGGAAGTTTAAAGATAGGTTGGTTTCAATCTCTGAGGGAAACTGGAGTTTTTGGTGTATTTTGTTAGTGTAGGTGAGGATTTTTTCATACTGTCGGGAATTGCCTCTGTATAGTGTTATGATATCATCGACGTATCTGTGCCAGTGAAGGATTTTGTGTGCGTGTGTATTGTTTGTGAGTATCTTGATGTTTTCTATGTGTTGTAGAAAAATTTCGCTTAGGACACTGCTGATAGAACTACCCATGGGTAGGCCATCTGGTTGTGAATAGAAGTTTGGGTTTTTGGATGAAATTGTTTTGTTTGGTGATGGTTTGGAGGATGTTTAGGATTTCGATGCCGTATGTTTTTGGTATGTGGTCTCTAGGATGTTTTAGGTGTGGTTTTAGGTATGTTTTTCTGTATTAATTGGGTTTTTAGGTGTTGACGGTTTCGGACAAGGGTATGTTGGTGTAGGCTATTCCATGTTTGTTATGTCAAGAGATAGTAGTGTTGAGTTGTGTGGTACGTTTTATGTCTTTTATTTTATTTATGAGGTTTGTTTTGTTTTTTGTGTGTGTTTTTGTGTTCAAATTAATAGATTATCTGATTATTTTGTCCATGTTTTTGTTAGTTTATGTGCAGGAGCATTCTGGTAGTTAATGATGGCTGGGATGGGGACATTGGGCTAGGGAATTTTAAGGAGAGCGTGAAGGGTAGGTGCTTTAGGATGATTTTTATCCGTAGATATTTTTTGTTTTTGTTGATAATGTATTCAGATGTATAAATTAGCTTTTTGAATGTTCTGTGGTATTTCTTAGTTGGATCTGTTTGTTGTTGTATTATATTAGTATTTATTATGTTTTCTTTGATTTTGTCATTTAGGCTGTTTGTATTAATAATTACTGATGAGTTGCCTTTGTCTGGTGTGGTGAGTATGATGTTGTTTAGTTAAGCTTTTAGTTTTATGTTTGCAGCGATTTTAGTTTCATTTTTCACGTTTTTGTTGGTTATTGTTGTGTTTGGTTAGGTTTTTTGTGTCATGATGAAGTGAGTGTTGGTCTTTGGTGACGGTTTTTTGTATGGCTGTTTCAGTTTGTAATATAATGTTTCTACTTGTTATATTATTTGATTTATAATGTAGATTCCATTTTAGCCTTTGTTTATTAAATTCATTTCCTTTTGTGTGAATTTGGTATTAGTGAGGTTAACTGTACGGAGGTAGAATTTTTGTGTGGGTTGAGAGTATGTTGTGTTTTTTATTTTACGTAATAAATTGATTAATCTTTTTGTATATGTATCAGAGCACAATTAATATAAATAAAGTTACATACTCTATGTGTTTATACAGCTGATCCACCAAATAACCTATAATTTATGTTTTATGAAATCATATGTTAGGTCTATCATTTATTTTAAGGCAAATGGGAAGAAATAACTATATTGCGTACCTTGCTCCTTTTGTAAAACGCCCCCCCCCCTATTAAGCTAAAATGAATACATTAAAATTATTTAATGAATTGATATTTTTAAAATCTGTAGCAAAATCAATTGACATCCGCTACAAGTTAAAAAAAAAAATGTATTTGAATTTTAGTGAATGAATAGAAAGTATTTTATTAACGATTGAAATTTGTGAAAGATACGTATAAGGGGAGTGTAAACTAATAGAAGGAATTGAAAATGGTAGTTCTGTTACTGACGCCATTTACTGAATAACTTAAAATAATTAACATGTTAAAACTAAAATCGTATTTATATTGGGGTGGTTAAATAAGTGGTATATACCAATTATAAAAACTTTGGCAGTGTACACCCAACCTTTTTTATTTTTGGAAAGAATAAAATGTTAGGATTGGTTATCCGAGGTACGGGCAAATCCACTAGGGGAGGGGGGTCCATAATCCTTCTCAATAATCGGGATATGCTCATGATTTTCGAAATATTTGTAACATTCACTCTCATTCATTTTCATCCATATGCAAGATTTACCGAAAAAACCAGCATACATATACAAAGCATTAAATTTAACTGTCTAAATATAAAACAAACCATTCATTGGCAACGTATTAACCTATGTTAATAATCAAGAGGAAGAATGTCGAGACGGCCACGGCCAACTGGAGTGACGAATTCTTATCGCCGCGATCTAGAATTTGGACAACAATAGAATCAGCTGTTTTTTCGACCAGTACGTTTATTATTTTCTAGGTTATATTTTCCAAATAGTTTGAAACTTTGGTGAATGCGTTGGTATTTTGGCATTTTGTGTGAAGGTTTTCAGATTAAATGTAAGTGTAATTAGTTTCTAATAATAATTTTCTTTAAGGGTTCTTTTATTGTCTTGTAAAATTATTTTTACCAAGCCAAAGATTTTGCATCAGTTATAAAGTAAAATATTTCTATTACACAAATAACTTTATCACGCCCTAATCAGATTTATGTAGCCAAAATCTATATAAAATTATATATATGTTGTAGGAAATATACTGTATTTGATGGGATTTGTTTGATATTATTTCTATTCATTACATGCATGCATACCAATTACTTTATATGTGCTTTAAGGTTGTGTGAGGTTATCGTTTCCAAACTACAAATAACTGTAAATATCCTAACACGTGTGCAAAGTATGTTTGCAGCAATGTAACTTAAAACTGTTCTGATCCGTTGGAAATATCGGTTTTATTTCACCGCTTACATTTAACTGTAGATTCTTTAAAACTGAATGTCAATTTCTCGTATTCTCCACACGGTTTGTCTTTAGTAAGTCTTCTTTTTTAATAACACAAAGATTTTACATTTTTACGTTAAATCAAATAATATTTAAATAGGGTGATGCTTAAATAAAAATGTGAGGTATTTTATCCGAAAAAAACGTGTTTAAAATGTATAAAAAAATTAACACAAATTCGAAACGTTTTGTTGGAAATTAAACAATTTTGTTTTTGTTTGAAATTTTTGTTACGTGCTTATGTTGAAAGTGTTTGTTCGTAAAATTTCGTAAAATGTAAATTATGAACTTTCTTGATGTAATCATCTTGAATTCACTGATCAAACTAATTTACTACTTAACTAAGTGAATACGTAATTGCTTACTTGCTGACGCGTTTCAAAACATTCGTTCCTTTTTCGAAGCTAACCTTCTACTAGCGGCTTTTGGCTCTTTAAAAACGGTATGACAGGGTTGGATTTATGACATTAGGTGAAGTGTCGGCGTCTTGTGTGATGTATTTGAAAAGACTATTGGCTTCAAAGTGTGTGTGGTCGTCAAGTATATTTTCCCTGTCTGTTGCGTAGTGTTTGTAGATTTCATATTTTTCTAAAGTTGTTAGCTTTTTACTCTGTTTTAATGTGTGTAGAATATTTAAATTAGTGTGTATGTCGGTATGTGTGTGTTGGGTGTTATTTAGGTGTTTTGCGTAGCCGGATTTAGGGTTTGTTTGTTTTGTTTGGGTAATGTGTTCATTGAAGCGTGTGTAGAATGACCTGTCGGTTTGATCGATGTAATAGTTGGGACAATCGTTGCAAGATAATTTTTAAATACCTGAGAGTTAGTATACATTACTTTCTTTTTGAAAAGGTTGTATATGTTTTCTTAGAGTGTTTGTTGTTTTGTAGGATATTTGGTAATGGAGTTTTTTGAATGTGGAGGCTATTTTGTGTGTGTTTTTATTGTGGTAGGTGAGGGATATGTATTTGTTATTTTTTGTGTGGTTTGTTTGCGTGACTGTTTGATGGTGTTTATGTTTTATTTTCCTGAGAATGTTGTCTATGAGTGTGTGTTGGTAGCCGTTTTGTTGGGCGATGTATTTTATGGTATTAAGTTCTTCGTCGTAGTCTTTCTGTAGCATTGGTATATTGATTAGGCGGTGTAACATATGATTAAATGCAGCCTGTTTGTGTTGTGTGGGGTGATTAGATGTATTATGTATGACAATATCGGTAGTTGTTGGTTTTCTGTATATTTTGAAATTATATCTGGTGTTGTGTTTGGTGATGCTAAGGTCTAGAAAGTTTATTTTATTGTTTTGTTCTAATTCGAGAGTAAATGTGAGGTTTTGTACGGTATTAATGTAATTGTGTAGTTGTTTGATTTGCCTTTGGTTCCCGTTGTATAATATTAAAATGTCATCTACATATCAGAATACACATAGAATAAAAAAAACAATAAATAAGAAATAACAAAAGTCAAATAAGTACAGTATATACATATAACGTCTAACACAACAATAAAAACGCGTAAGACCTGCAGATAAACAAAATTATGAAGAAAATGTTTTGTGCATCTTATCCTGAGAAGCCTATGGGCTTACACAGCACGAAAGTGGCTGACAACATTAAACAACAAAAACTGTCAGATATGTTTGCAGAGAAATACATTGCAGTGGAGATTAACTGTATATACAAAATGTACGTTCATACACTGTGCCCAAGAATAATGTATTCTTTAATTATCTTTAGTGTCATGCTGTCTCGGAGTTTCTATAACTTGGGTAGGCCACGTTCCGAGATGGTATGCATTATCAGGATTCTACTATAGTCTATACTGAAGGAGCAACAGGTTTCTTCTATGAAAAGAGCAATCAGTGTACTATAGTATTCTATCTAATGCATGATGGGAAATGTAAAATATTTCTTTAATAGTTTTGATTTAAAGACCTTCCTGCAGATTCTTGACTGTTGAATCGACAACAATCACAGCCTCTATGTACACTATAAATATATAAATTTATATTATCAAAAGTAGTAAAAATAAAAAATCTGCAAATTATATGTTTAATATATTTTTGGACACAAAATATTACTGCTGAAATGAGAAATATTTTAGTGTAAGAGAAGACACTGATGAAGATCGCCACGGAGCGATCGAAAACGTTTTGTCTCAGTAAGGTTTTACAAATTTACAAAATTTAAAGTTACGATAGTAATAAACTAATGTAAAATTAACTAATTAAGTTGACCTACGTAATGCACTACAAAAATTCAAGAATCTAATATTTGTTTGTATTATGATGGTTTCCTTAGAATAGTAGAACTGATGAAATCCTTTTAGATAAACACAATAATTGGTATGAATACACTAATACCTAGTAGAATTTAGGATTGATTATCTTACGTAGTTTTGTTTTGCTTAGGTATCTAACACAGATTATATTAATATACAAATATATGTGCACTAAAATACTGCTCTTTGAAGAGTTAATTTATGACAGAGAATTGTTTTGCCTTGGTGTATTACAAAAATTGTATTGGTGAAAATACAAAGGGCAATGAAAATAAGTAGACTTAGAAAGATTTAAACACGTATTTGAAAATATTGACTTTAGTTAAATTTGTTGGTACAAAAACATGTAGCATTAACCACTTTACTGTTTTATTTCTTAAAAGGTTATCTTTGGAACATCAAACGTTTGCCCTAAACAAAGTATTTGATATGTTTCGCAATGAGAGATACATCGAAGGACGACTACTCCACATCTTTATGATAGATCTGCTTAATTATACTCTTCCTTCTCCTGTAGCCATGTTTTCTTCAGAAACAATAAGATGGATCCAAAGAATCTTTGGAGAAGCACGGCGCCAATAAGGTTTGTCTATATTATAAATAAAATTGAGTCCATTGACTTGAATTAAAATTTAAGAAATGCTGTTGAAATTTGATCCTAAACTCATAGAAACCTCTTAAAACATGTAAAACACGTATGTTCATATGTTACATTCAAAATGTGTATTCTGATATTGACAAGAATTAACTGAAATTTCAGCACCTTTTTATGCACCTTTATTTTAGCAACTTTTGCATCAAATGAGAGGGGATTATAAGTAATTAACATCATTAGCTTAAAATTTGAATGCACTTGTCTGAAAACTTAGGAATCGGATAATATTAAACTTCCTCCCTCATTTTACTGTGACTTTAAATCTCTGGCAATGTTTGTCTATTGTTTCATCACTCATATCGACTAAAACATTATTAACACTTTCAAGCCTTTGCCCGAGTATAGATCGGGTATTTTAGTTAACTCTACTTGCCTATGCCTGTGTATAGCTTGGGTTGCTGTATTTATTTCCATTGCAACATAATTAACGTGTTTACTCAGTTTTGTCAATATCGTACTTTATATTGGTTATTCTACTTTACATGCCATTGCCTATAGGTGAATCAGAGCTGCTTTTAGGAACAATGTGGTGACAGAGCTGCTTTTAGGAACAATGTGGTGACAGAGCTGCTTTTAGGAACAATGTGGTGACAGAGCTGCTTTTAGGAACAATATGGTGACAGAGCTGCTTTTAGGAACAATGTGGTGACAGAGCTGCTTTTAGGAACAATGTGGTAACGGAGCGGCTTTTAGGAACAATGTGGTGACAGAGCTGCTTTTAGGAACAATGTGGTGACAGAGCTGCTTTTAGGAACAATGTGGTGACAGAGCTGCTTCTAGGAACAATGTGGTGACAGAGCTGCTTCTAGGAACAATGTGGTGACAGAGCTGCTTTTAGGAACAATGTGGTGACAGAGCTGCTTTTAGGAACAATGTGGTGACAGAGCTGCTTCTAGGAACAATGTGGTGACAGAGCTGCTTTTAGGAACATTGTGGTGACAGAGCTGCTTCTAGGAACAATGTGGTGACAGAGCTGCTTCTAGGAACAATGTGGTGACAGAGCTGCTTCTAGGAAGAATGTAGTGACAGAGCTGCTTTTAGGAACAATGTGGTGACAGAGCTGCTTTTAGGAACAATGTGGTGACAGAGCTACTTCTAGGAACAATGTAGTGACAGAGCTGCTTTTAGGAACATTGTGGTGACAGAGCTGCTTCTAGGAACAATGTGGTGACAGAGCTGCTTCTAGGAACAATGTGGTGACAGAGCTGCTTCTAGGAAGAATGTGGTGACAGAGCTACTTCTAGGAACAATGTAGTGACAGAGCTACTTCTAGGAACAATGTGGTGACAGAGCTACTTCTAGGAACAATGTGGTGACAGAGCTGCTTCTAGGAACAATGTGGTGACAGAGCTGCTTCTAGGAACAATGTGGTGACAGAGCTGCTTCTAGGAACAATGTGGTGACAGAGCTGCTTCTAGGAAGAATGTAGTGACAGAGCTGCTTTTAGGAACAATGTGGTGACAGAGCTGCTTTTAGGAACAATGTGGTGACAGAGCTACTTCTAGGAACAATGTAGTGACAGAGCTGCTTTTAGGAACATTGTGGTGACAGAGCTGCTTCTAGGAACAATGTGGTGACAGAGCTGCTTCTAGGAACAATGTGGTGACAGAGCTGCTTCTAGGAAGAATGTGGTGACAGAGCTACTTCTAGGAACAATGTGGTGACAGAGCTGCTTCTAGGAAGAATGTGGTGACAGAGCTGCTTCTAGGAACAATGTGGTGACAGAGCTGCTTCTAGGAAGAATGTAGTGACAGAGCTGCTTTTAGGTACAATGTTGTGACAGAGCTGTTTCTAGGAACAATGTGATGGCAGAGCTGCTTTTAGGAACATTGTGGTGACAGAGCTGCTTCTAGGAACAATGTGGTGACAGAACTGCTTCTAGGAAGAATGTAGTGACAGAGCTGCTTTTAGGAACAATGTGGTGACAGAGCTGCTTTTAGGAACAATGTGGTGACAGAGCTACTTCTAGGAACAATGTAGTGACAGAGCTGCTTTTAGGAACATTGTGGTGACAGAGCTGCTTCTAGGAACAATGTGGTGACAGAGCTGCTTCTAGGAACAATGTGGTGACAGAGCTGCTTCTAGGAAGAATGTGGTGACAGAGCTACTTCTAGGAACAATGTAGTGACAGAGCTACTTCTAGGAACAATGTGGTGACAGAGCTACTTCTAGGAACAATGTGGTGACAGAGCTGCTTCTAGGAACAATGTGGTGACAGAGCTGCTTCTAGGAACAATGTGGTGACAGAGCTGCTTCTAGGAACAATGTGGTGACAGAGCTGCTTCTAGGAAGAATGTAGTGACAGAGCTGCTTTTAGGAACAATGTGGTGACAGAGCTGCTTTTAGGAACAATGTGGTGACAGAGCTACTTCTAGGAACAATGTAGTGACAGAGCTGCTTTTAGGAACATTGTGGTGACAGAGCTGCTTCTAGGAACAATGTGGTGACAGAGCTGCTTCTAGGAACAATGTGGTGACAGAGCTGCTTCTAGGAACAATGTGGTGACAGAGCTGCTTTTAGGAACATTGTGGTGACAGAGCTGCTTCTAGGAACAATGTGGTGACAGAGCTACTTCTAGGAACAATGTGGTGACAGAGCTACTTCTAGGAACAATGTGGTGACAGAGCTGCTTCTAGGAACAATGTGGTGACAGAGCTACTTCTAGGAACAATGTAGTGACAGAGGTGCTTTTAGGAACATTGTGGTGACAGAGCTGCTTCTAGGAACAATGTGGTGACAGAGCTACTTCTAGGAACAATGTAGTGACAGAGCTGCTTTTAGGAACATTGTGGTGACAGAGCTGCTTCTAGGAACAATGTGGTGACAGAGCTGCTTCTAGGAACAATGTGGTGACAGAGCTGCTTCTAGGAAGAATGTAGTGACAGAGCTGCTTCTAGGAACAATGTGGTGACAGAGCTGCTTTTAGGAACAATGTGGTGACAGATCTATCAGACATTTGTTTAGTCAGATACAGAATGTTTTATTTGTGCAAGTTCGCTCTAAATATTTTCTGTCAGTTATTTTGTTTATTTAAATTCCTTCTATTAGCTCACACTCGCCTTGTATATATCTTATAAAAAATTTTCAATCGTTAATACAAATACGTTTTTATTCATCCAACCAAGTTTAAATACATTTTTTTAAACCTACATGGAGCACAATTGATGATAATTCAGTTTTTCAAATATTAATTCATTAATTTAAATTTAAAAATTTGATAACCCGGTCGGATTCGAACTTTGGGTCTACATGTTTGAAAACCAGCACTTTTAGCACTGAGCTAATTTTCCCAGAGCTAAAAACTGCTTAAAGATGTAGTATTTGAAATTATAAGAAAAGAGGTTCCTTGCAATAGTGAAGCCTTACAAGAGGTGGATAGAATGAGAAGTTATAGACCACCATCAGCTTCGTAAATTCGGTTTATATTTTATCACTTAATATTGTTATTCTGTCATATATATATATATATATATATATATACTGACATGATGGAGAAATATGATGAATAGTTACTATCTGGAGTACATCCGTTCATTCTGCAGTACATAAATTCGCAGTTCAGACGGTTCGCTAGAAGAGCTCTTATACTGTTGTTGGGTTCACCTCGTCAATGATGGATGAGATTCTAGCGAAACGTCGGAACTGCGAATTTATGCACTGCAGGATGAACGGAATTATCTTTGTCAATCAAAAAAGAGAGAAAGAAAATACTGAAGTGAACCACAGATGTGTATAAATATCCAAATGTCACAGATTCACAGATTTATAGTTTATGATATAGTGCTATATGTGATTTGTGTAAATATTGTTATATGTGATTTGTGTAAATATTGATTACTTGAAACTAGATATTAATAGTCTGTCAGAAGGAAAGTAAATGGAGTTGTTAAAAATTATATAAGTTTGGGGGAATGTAAAAGGAGTTTTATCTGATGTTGAGGTTAGGACGCTCTCTAGATTTGGTGTACCACTGGTATGATAACTCCCATCTTCTCAATTCTGAAGGTATGCAATCAAGAGCCTAAATTATTTTGGTGGTATAACAATCATTGAAAGATATGTTGTTGTGACTAGCAGCGTGTTAAGGTTTGGCCTGTCTATGTTCATGGTTCCAACGTCATGTCTGTGGCCATTCATTCTGATGCTCAGACCATCCGTGGTAAGGCCTATGTACTGTGCCGGGCAAAATTTATATTGCAACTGGTATATTACATTTCTGGATGTACAAGTATGTTGCCCTGAATCTTGAAGTCCACATTGGTTGCTAGGCTATGGAAACTATTTGTTGGGATGTGTATTGGAAATGTCTTGCATCTAGGTCTATTGCACGGAAAGGAGCCATGAGGAAGTTTAGGCGGTTTTTCAGTCCTTGGATCTGGTAATTTTGGATGTACTAAAATATTTTTCAAATTAAAAGGTTGTCCGAACCAAATATGTGGTGGATTTGAGAAAAGATATTTGGTGTGCGGGGAAGCTTGAAGAATCTTGAAGCCATCCTTTAATATTTTGTTCAGCTTCTGTAGGTCTGGATAGTAATATGTAACTAAAGACAGCTTGTTGTCTTCCATAGGTGGTTTGGGTTCATCAGATGATTGAGCTAGGCGGTTTTGATCGTCAACAAGTTGTTTAGGATATCCTTGTTTTTGAAAGCTAGTAAGGTCTTTCTAAAGTCCTCCAATGCTATATCGTTGGAACAATTTCTCTTGCCCCTGATTGCTGACTGTATGGTATGGACCTTTTTATATTCATAGGGTGATTGCTATTGAAATGTAAGTATTGTAGATGGTTTGTCGGTTTGATGTGGACACCTGTATAGATATTCCCATCTCTGATTGTTGCATCTACATCTAAGAAGGTGATTGTTGCTTTAGATTTCTCCCAGGTGAGTTGAAGTGGAGAGAATAGTGATAAGCCCTTCAAAAACTTTCCAGTGTTGAGATTCCTTGTGTCCAAATTACGAAGATATCGTCTATATATCTGTACCAACATAATGGTTGGTGTGTTCGAGTTTTTAGGAATTCTGCTTCGATATCACCCATGTACAGGAATGCGTACGACGGGGCCATCCTAGTACCCATGTTCTTTTTATTTGCAAGTAATTCATTCCATCAAATTGAAAATTATTTTTTTCAAGAATGAATTTGGCGAGGTCAACAAGGAAAGGTGTAGTAGGGTAAGGGTTGAGGAAGTTTTCGAGAGCTGATAGACCATGTGCATGAGGGATGTTTGTATAATGAGAGATGACATCTATGGTGACCACAATTGTTTCAGGAGGTAGAGGTGCGGGTATTTGAGGCAGCCGGTCTATGGAATGAAGACACTCTCTATGGAGCCTGCATATTGCAAGATAATCTTGCAAAAAGTAAACTACAGAATCATTCAAAACTCTGTATCCAACATATAAATCTTTTTGGCCAGATTCAGAAATGTGATAATCAATTTTTACCGATTAACAAACCACCTCTTGTTTCCGACAAACCTAGCCTCAGCACTATTTTCCAGATACCTGTACCCAGTGGACAGTTTCCTATATTGCCAAATAAACCAATGCTGTTTAAGAATACTGTTAATGATAATAACAAAAACAACAATAATAGCCTAACATGCCACCAAGTACAATTTCAGTTCACAATATTTCCGACCACATGCTTACGGAACATTAATTATAAGTGCTTTCAAAAGGCTTGCCATTCACACCATCTAAAGAAATAGACCAGTTCAAGTTGGATAAGGATGTCTTTAGCTTTGCCAGAAAACTGAGAATACAAAACTATATAGCACAGACACCAAGTTTTAAAAAGGATGCTAATGTAAACACTTGTCTGGCAAAGTTCAAGCCATTCTGATTGGGACCCTCCCCCTCTATCACCTGATCATGCTATTGAACTCTACATAACCTTCATAATGCAAAACATCACGGATAAATCATTCATAAACGGCCTCAAAACCAAACCTAACCTTACCAAACTCGATAGAGCAGCTATATATTCTCTAAAAACAATAACAACATCATGATATCATACTCAAAGTACGATTTAAGTTTTGAAAATGGAGTTACTCCAAAATGCATCAACAGAGGAGAATATTGTAACGTTATGAAAGGCAGAAAACTGTACTCAAATATATAGAAATATTCCTAAGAGAAATGAAGATGAATGCATTACGAATTATATATAAAAAATCAATAGAATTGCTAATAAAATTGGAGGGAAATTTAGAATTTACCAAGCAACAATAAAATTGCAAATAATCACCCTTTTGTTTATCTTATTACATCTATTTGCCCTGAAAGTAAAAGTGCCCTCAAATACACCATGTAAATATTCCTCCGTCACTAGATGACTGGATCGTGCTCGAGTTGCAAAAGTTACAATCCGACGGGAAACTTCCCTGAATTTGTCGTTCCTCAGTGGTTCAGGATGAAATTGAAAAAGGTGACGTCCTCTGGCCTCTTCTTTCCAAGATTCAGTCCAACATTTATGAAAGTATTTATTTTCCAAGACTTCACAATACCTGAGTTAACACTTGGCTCTAAATGTTGGGTACATATGGGATGCGGCTTTAGCTGTTTCATCGGCCCTCTCGTTTCCTGGTAATCCACAATGCGCGTGTACCCATTGAAGAGTTATTTCCTTCCCCATGTCCTTCAGGTTGTTGGCAAGTTTTCTTATTTAAGCAATTCGAAAGGAGTAGTCCCCTGTGGATGAATTTAAGAGAGTCTGGAGGGCAGATCTGTAGTATGTTATTTTCTCCTATTCCGTTTAGAAGCTACTTGCTAATGCAGCATTTAGCGTCAGAAGCTCTGTGTCCATACTAGAGGGCGAGTTTGCAGGGATGTAACAGCAGATATCATTAGATTCAATGAAAAAACCTGGTTCTCTTTTTTTGGTCAAGTGAGCCATAAGTGTAAATTCTAATATGATCATTGTAGCTGGTATGTATCATTTCCAACGTTTCAGTTTTTAGAACTACTGGTCCTTCTGCTTGGCAGGTTTAAATTAATTTTTATTCCTGACCAGAAAGTGGGCTACTTGCGATATAAAGGAGATATATGCTCGGGGACAGAATTTGGCAAGATGGCAGACAAATCATTTGTTTTGTTACTGAAGGAGTGTTTAATTTGGTTAATACCATTTCAAATGGTACAATTTTAATATTAATGCTTCTACTTAGTGGGAACTGTTGTAAATTTAAGCAGATAAAGAATTTTTAGCTTTGCTAGCTGAACCATCTTAACGTTTCTAACAATTTAACAAATTTTATAGATCTTTAGTTGTAGTTGGAAGCTTAATATAAATTTCTAACTATATTAGCAAGATTTGTTTAAACTTCAGTATATTTATCGACAGAATGATTTCTCTAAAATCAAAGCCAGTTAAATATTGTGTATATTAAATGTGATTAAATAGATGGGAAGCTACTAAATTATTACCAGAACCAAAGCTTGCTTGGGGTCCTAACAAGCTACTGGCTGTCAAAGTTTTGTAAGGGTAGTTAGCATAGAAATGAGAAGTGAGTGGGGGAAACACTGTGGAAGGAATGACCCAAGTTAGATGCTTGTGTATGCACATGCGTTCATCAACCTATTCCACTCCAGCTGTAGTAGATAATGGCTGGTAGGTCCTACAATACATTTGTAATAATGCATATAGTTTGACTTTTGAGTGCCGCCATTTTGTCGAACAGACTTGTCTTCGGTTGAGGCATCCTTAATATTGAAAAATACTGTTTTGGTTCGTACATTAATCATTGTAAAACTTACTAAAATGATGAGGGAACTGTTTGCTGCATTGTGTATTCCAGCTAGTCGTCTGTCCCCACTCTACTGCTGTACTACCTGCATCACTATTTCTCCCGCCATCGTATCTCTACTGTGATCTCCCGCCAAATCAGTTTACTGTGTGTACACTTACAAACCTTTGACAGCCTGTACTTACTTCTAAGTGGTTCAAGGTATACATCATGTTTTTGTAAGGCAAGGAAGCCTTTTTAGTTACAGTAATATTTTTTTCATTCAACAGTAACACTAAACATCCAGTATTTCAATATTTAGATTTAATATGGATGATTAGTTTTTCAGATTAGTATGCTCATTTTATCAAAACATTTTCCAAAGAATCATAGATAAATCTGAAACTGAGTTATATCTTTATATTTTGCTTTTTGTTATAATATAGATATTTACGTAAATTGTATAATTTATGTCCTCAAAGTCAAGCCAGGACTTGACTTTTTACATCAGGATTTTTACAAGTAAACAAAAAGGTCATCCAATCATATTAGTACAGAAGATAAACTCTATATTTGCTGATGAATCTTGCCTTTGCAGATTAGTAATAGAAACTTGGAAGCCTCAGGCACCATTAAATTCAATACTCGCCAGATAATAGATCGAAAAACCAACAATACCAACAGAACATTCGAGTTGGTCTCATAATTGCAAGAAAATTGCTGGCTAATGACACCTTGCCATTTGAAGAGGCTGCCAAAACTTGGTATGTATGAAAACGCAATAAATTCATTTATAAAGAGGTTGGTAACATTTAAACCATCTGCCAGTTTGGTATAACAGTGTAACTACTCATGTAAGCAGTGGCAGTGAAGTTTCTATAGTTGAATTATACTCAGGAACTTGTTGTATTACGTGTATGATAAAATATTAAGGCTTGAAGCTCTTTTACCAAATGGTAAAATTCCATTTATTTTGACTCAACAATAGTGAACATATGATAGTTCCCTGTCAACAACTTATTTTTTTGTTTTCTAATGCCATTCAGATTTTTTGTGTGGAAATTAAAGAGATTCTGTAGATGATTGAAAAAGCACACGATTTTGTTAAAAGAGAATTTACACTGCTTGATTGAGCCTAATGAAACAAACTTAAACACAAACAGAGTAACTATTCAAACCATAATGAAAGAAATGATGCAAACCTCTTGAAAACAATTGCTACGGGTGAAGAAACATGGTGCATTCAATATCTTCTAAAAACCAAAAAGCAGAGAGTAAAATTAGAATTAAAGCTAAACAATACAATAGTATCCTTCAATATCTAGTCTTTGCTCAAATTATTTCCCAGTAGCAAAGGATTTACTCATAGGAAATTTGTTGCAATGTGTCAAACACACTATTAGTGAATATTATCTTGGATTCTTGAATTTTGTAGTCCATTACATTAGGTGAATCTAAAGTGATTATCTTGGAGTGTTGGAAAGTTTTTACGCCCAGAATCTGTCTTATTCAGCCCACATATCACTATCTAAAATCCTAGTTTCTGTTACAAAATAGCGCACCATTATATTAGGTGAATCTAAAGTGATTATCTTGGAGTGTTGGAATGTTTGACGCCCAGAATCTGTCTTATTCAGCCCACATATCACAATCTAAAATGCTAGTTTCTGTTACAAAATAGCGCGCCATTACATTTGTTACTGTATTTACAACTATTTGTTACATTTGTTACTAATAATGCAATATAGTAATGCGTAATCTGATTATTTTAGGCCAAATTAATCAATTTCTCTCTTGGCAATAAGACTGTATGCTAAATCATCCACATTATTCACCTAATTTGATACCCAACTATTTCTCTTTTTTTAACCAACTGTAAAAAAGAAGGAGCTTCTGTATTCGAGCCATATATTTTTTTAAAAAATATTTGTTCTACGATAATTTCGGAAGTATTTAACCGATCAAAGTGATTTTACTTGGAAATGAAAAGGTAAGCCCTCCCAGTTGTCCCACTTTAGTTACTTCCCAATCCATCTGATATTGGGACAGTAATACTCTATTTTATTGAATGATAATTTGTTTTTATTGTATTAAGAGGGAGGACACAAATGGAAGTTTTCATGGGTCCAGGACTAATTACTCTGACAGAAAAAAAACACTCTGACTTTCTTAACACACATAGTTTTCATATAGCTTTATATTTACCTTTTAAAGTTACCAAGAGACGTTATGTTTATTGGACAAAGTTTTTTTAAAAACTAAATTTTTTATCCAGGTCTTATGAAGCTTTAAAAAGTAACTTGAAGGATTCCGACAAGTACATCTACCAACTCTGTGCTGATGTTATTGGCCGATTGTTAAAGTAAGTAGTTTTTAGTTTCTGATGTTTTTAGTTTATATGTTGTTATCTTATATTTTATAGTAAGTAGCCCTTCAAATGGCAAAGTACGTGTTTTAATTTTACAAACAACGTCATGATATTTTTTTAGAATAATTAAAAGGATTAAATCTTATTTATGACTGGAAATCATATTAGTTCAGTTTGTAATAAATATATTCAGTAACAATTGTGGTAGGATTTTATTAGTAACAAATAATAATACACCAGGATAACCACTTTCAGATATTTACATTCATTTTAAAATGAGTTTAATTGTGTAATTTATAAAGCTTGTGCATTTTATTCAAATATCTCAGTCTTCATCAGATACCATCGTAGTTTGCTCAGTATAAACCAGTTTGTTGCATTTAATCTCCAATTATATCAATTTCATCATAAACACTATATGATGCATTAGTACTTTAACATATTTAAATTTGTTTCCAAAGAATGTCGATATTATTGGAGTCAAAGTTCTTCTCCGTCTCGGTTTGTTTCACACAGGACTTTCATTACAGACGGTTTGTCCATATTAATTTGTTTTTTTTTTATAATAAGAATATTTATGTAATGCATGTTATGTATTATTAGTTAATAATTTAAAATTTTGTTCAAAACTATGATGTTTTATTATAGTTGAATTTTTCATATAGTCTAATTTCACTTCACGCAGGGTTCCAACTCCATGCTGTTATTACTGAATATCTTGTCGTTTGGTTTCAGAATAAGAGTTTGTGTTTTGTTTTAATAGTTCAACACACTAAAATTATTTTAAAAATTATGACATTTTCCTTAGGGGTTAGGGTTTTATGCAGTCTCCTTTTGCTTCTCACAGGTTTTCCATTATATACTGTTGTACTGAATATTTTGTGGTGGTTGTTTTGTTCAGAATAAGCAATCGCGTAATCTACATTACCTATTAGTAGTTTAATATATTTGAGATTATTTTAGAAATTGTGATGTCCTTAATAATCAGTGTTTTGAGCAGTCTCCCTTTACTTCACACTGAATTCCATTCTATACTTTTTGTACAGAATATTTTAGCTTTTGGTGTTATGTTTTAAAATAAGAATATTTTTTAATCCATGTTAGGTATTAGTAGTTTAAATAATTTGAAATTATTTAAAAATTATTACGTACAAATTCTTCACTATAGTAAAGTTTTTACACAGTTTAGTTCTGTTTTTGACAAGATGTCAGTACCATACTGTTTTTGCTAAATATTTTGTTTCATTTCAGAATACAACTCTCTTTTCCACATTTGGGTTAGTAGTAAACATTTTCTCTCAAATTTATGATGTTCTTTATGTTGTCGAAGTTTTACTCCCTTTTAACACATTCAGCACAGCGACGATATTGGAGATCTCATCAATACTGTCTTTTTTCGTTAACTTCTACATTTGACACTATTGTTTTATCTCAAAATCCTACTTGAATGCTTAGTTATAAACGGGGAAAATATTGAAAACATTTTAAACACTCTATTTAATTGTAAAAATTGGTGTTGTTGCCATCCCTGGCAGTAGAATCATTGAAATGCTATGCGGGTTGCATAGCTTGTCGTTGCATCTAACTATTGTGCCTGTTGTTTTCACCTCAATAATTTTATTTCTCCCATATGCAGGTTTATTGGGGACAACAAAACAGTGTATTAGACATTAAAAAATTGTTTTATTTATTGGGTCAAAATAAAACAAAAAAATACAAAAAAAATATCAACTAATACAAATGATAAAATACTGTATGATAAATAATAAAACTCAATAAAAAAGAAACAGAAAACAAATTTACATAAAAATCAAAAGTATCTACAACTAAAGAATACTACGTACTAAAATTAACCCCTCAACTCGGAATGTTTGTTTCTGCTTGTGACATGTGTTTCACAAAGCGATAGCAATCGATAATGTAAACGCGGAAATAGATAATGCGTGTGTCACATCCTACACTATTTATAGCCGAGATTAGCTGACATTTGTTTACTACAATGTTATGATGACACATTAGGTTTTCGGGCCTCTAAGCATTCTCACATTGACTCTTATTTACAGTAGTCAGCCCCCACCTCGAATAGGTTCATTCACTCTAATAGGACATTTATCGTTTATTCTTGCCTTAAATCAGAAAGCGTAGTTTATTTTTATGATCGTTGTTTTTACCAGATATTTTGCCACGTTAAGTAGTTAAAACTAAAAAAAACATTAAAATATAAAACCAAATAAAATCTGTCCATAAAATTCCCTGAAGCATTGTTTCGTTTGAAGAAACAAAAAGTTAACTTGGGATGCTTGAATTTAAAAACGACTTAAGCACAATGTTCTCCAAACTCTTCTGAAGCACTGAGTAAAAATGGAACCTTTATACAAACACTTATCGACACTAGAGAAGTTTTAATCAGACTGAGAGTAAGCGTGCTGGTACACTCGCCATCACTCAGAAGGGAAGCGGGGAGCACACCGACACGCTCTCAGAACCTCGCAAGGGAACCTAGAGCGTGCCGGTATGCTAGCCATATTCCAGACGGTTAGTACTGTATATTTTGGGGTAGTTTTTTTTGCTTTAGAATTAGCACATTTGAAATTTCTTTAAAAAACAATTGTGTTCGAGAGTCTTTGTTTGTTCTAAACAGGATTTTCATTCCAGACTAATTGTACTAAATAATCTGCCGTTGTTTTGTTTAAGAATATGAATCCCTCTCTTCTCTTTGTTATGAATTTTAATTTTTTTCAAAAGGTATACCATTTTTCATAGTTAAAGTTTTACTCACACTGTTTTTGCACCACACAGTTTCCATTTCATTCCTTTTTATACTAAATATTTCTGATTCTGGTTTTTTGTCTTAGGAATAATATAGTCCTTTTAATCCACACTGGGGTGTAGTATCATAAATTAAATTTTTCCAAATTTATGATGCATTGATAATCATTAGAATAAGATCCCTTCTAATCCACAATTTGCATCAGTAGCTCAACATTTTTTCACAATTATGACATTTGTAAAAGTTTTACACAGTCTTGTTTTGCAACACTCAGGAGTTTCTATACAGACTGTTTCTAATAAATATTTTATTTTTATTCTTTAGTTTTACATTTATTTGGAATCCTCATGATATCCACATTATATATAAATGGATTAACATACTGTATTTGAAATTATTTTAAAAATTAAGAAGCTATTATTGTCGTAAATGTGTAACTCAGTCTCTTTTTGTTTAAACAGAGAATTTTATTTCTTTCTGTAATAAATATTTTGTTTTTGTTATTTAGATTTAGATTTGGAATCCTTAAGATATCCACTTTACTTATTGGTAGTTTAACATTTATTTAAATATATTAAGTGCCCTTGATATCCAGTTTACTTATTTGTATTTCACATTTTTGAAATTAATATAAAAATAAGAAAATTTTAATGCCGTCAGAATTTTAAACTGTCTCTTTATACTTCGCACATGACTTTCCACTTAGACTGTTTTATTTTGTTATTTAATTTTCGAATCCTTGTGTTATCCACTTCACTTATATGCATTTTACCATTGTTTAGATTAATAAAAAAATTAGACATTTTTAATGTCGTAAGAGTTTTACGCAGTTTTGTTTTGCTTCACACAGGACATTCTCCCTAGACGGTTTGTTTTTTCAATTTCATTTTAGTTTTGAAATCCCCATGATATCCACTTTACTTATCTTTTTTATCAACATTATTTAAATTAATAAAAAAAAAACGTTTTTAATGTTGTCAGAATTTTACACAATCTAGTTTAGCTTCACACAGGACTTTCTATCTAGACTGTTTATTTATATTATTTAGTTTTAGTTTTTGAGTCACTGTGATATCCACTTCACTTTTGTTTTTAATATCGCCAGTATTTTATGTGTTGTTGTTTTTCAGGACTTTTTAATGGAATTGGTTGTTTTTTATATTCAATTTTAGATTTGGAATCCCCATGGTATGCACTTTACCTATTTGTATTTTAACATTCTTTATATTAATAAAAAAATATGGCAGTTTTAATGTCGTTAGAATTTAGCTTCACACAGGACTTTCTATCCAGACTGTATGTTTTTATTATTTAGCTTTAGTTTCAAGTCTCCGTGATATCCACTTTTATACACGCTTTTAAACGTGTATTTTAACAGCTTTTAAATTAATAAAAAAATATGACGTTTTTAATGTTGTCAGAATTTTATGTGTTGTTGTTTTTATTCATTTAGGACTTTTTATTATGACTGGTTGTTTTTGTTATTTAGTTTTAGTTTTCGATTTCCCGTGATATCCACTTTACTTATTTGCATTTTAACACTTAGAAACTAATGAAATAATAAGACTTTTCTATTATCGTCAGAGTCTTTAACAGTTTTGAAATTATTAGAAAAACTAGAATTTGTTTAATGTCGTCAGAGTTTCACGCAATCTAGTTTAGCTTCACACAGGAATCCATACTATTTGTTTTTGAATCCCTTGATATCCACTTTACTTTCTTTTTCTTTCAACATTTCTCAAATTACGAAAAATTGTCATTATCAATGTCGCCAGAGTTTTAGGCAGTCTTGTATTGCTTCACAAAACACTTTCTATCTAGACTGTTTGTTTTTGTAATCTTTTTAGATTTGGAGTATCCATGTTAACCACTTTACCTATTTGAATTTTATTAATTTGGAAATTAATTGAAAAATAAGGTTGTTTATATTGTCGTTGAAGTTTTACCCAGTCTTGTTTGGCTTCACTCAGGACATTCTATTCATACTGTTTGTTTTAAAAATGTATTTTTATTTTTAAATTCGCAATGTTATCGGCTTTACTTATTTTTTAATTTTTGAATTATTAAAAAAAATAAAACTTATTTAATGTCGGCAGAGTTTTACACAGTCTTATTTTGTTTTACACAGGCCTTTCTCTTCAACTGTTGGTTTTCATAATTTTTTTAAGATTTAGAATCCTCATGATATCCGCTTTTTTTATTTGTAATTTAACATTATTGAAATTAAATGAAAAATAAGTCGTTTTTAATGCCGTCAGAATTTACGTAGTCTTATTTTGCTTCGTACGGGACTGTCTATCCAGTCTGTTAGTTTTTATTATTTAGTTTTACTTTTTGAATCCCTTGATATCCACTTTACTTTCTTTTTCTTTCAACATTTCTCAAATTACAAAAAATTGTCATTATCAATGTCGCCAGAGTTTTAGGCAGTCTTGTATTGCTTCACAATACACTTTCTATCTAGACTGTTTTTGTATTTTTTTTAGATTTGAAATGTCCATGTTAACCACTTTACTTATTTGTATTTTAATATGTTTGAAATTAATAGAAACGTAAGACACATTTTTAATGTTCTTGAAGTTTTACCCAGTCTTGTTTGGCTTCAGAAGGACTCTCTATTCACAATGTTTGTTTTAAATATTTCGTTTTAGTTTTGGAATAGCAATGATATCCACTTTACTTATTTTTTAATTTTTGAAATATTAAAAAAAATAATACGTTTTCAGTGTCGTTAGAGTTGTACGCAGTCTTATTTCGCTTCTCACAGGACTTTCTATCTAGACTCTTTGTTTTTGTTATTTAGTTTTAATTTGGAATCTTCATGATCCACTTTATTTATTTGTATTTCAGTATTTTTTTTAAAAAAAGGATATTTTTAATGTCGTCAATATCTAACGTAGTCTTGTTTTGCTTCACACAGGACTTTCTACCTAGACTGTGTGTTTTTAATATTAAGTTTTAGTTTTCAAATCCTCATGATTTCCACTTTACTTATTTGTATTATAACATTTTTGAAATTAATAAACAAGTAGACGTTTTTAATGTCGATAGAGTTTTACGCAGTCTTGTTTTGCTTCACACAGGAAATTCTGCATAGAATATTTGTTTTTTAAATTTTGTTTTAGTTTCAGAATCCCCATTAAGTTCACTTGTTTTGTTTGCATTTTAACAATTTTTGAAATTAATAGAAAAAAAGTCGTTTTTTAATGTCGTCAGAGTTTTATGCAGTCTTGTTTTGTTTCACTTAGAACTTGTTATCTAGACTGTTTATTTTTTTTTAGTTTTAGATGTAGAATCCCCATAATTCCAATCTACCTGTATTTATTTGTATTTTATCAATTTTGAAATTATTAGAAAATAAAACGTTTTTAAAATTAATAATAAAATGAGACCTTTTTTAATATCGTCAGAATTTACGCAAACGTATTTTGCTTTACACAAGACTATCTATCCAGACTGTTTGTTTTTATAATTTTTTCTAGATTGAGAATGCCTATGATATCCACTTTACTTATTTGTATTTTATTATTTTTGAAATTAATAGAAACATAAGGTCGGTTTTACTGTCGTTGAAGTTTTACCCAGTCTTGTTTCACTTCACTCAGGACATTCTATTCAGACTGCTTGTTTTAAATCTTTATTTTTAGTTTTTGAATCGCGATAATATCCACTTTACTTATTTTCTGAATTTTTGAAATATTAAAAAAATATAACGTTTTTAATGTCGACAGAGTTTTACGCAGTCTTATTTTGCTTTAAACAGGGCTTTCTATTCAACTGTTGGTTTTCATAATTTTTTTAGATTTAGAATCCTCATGATATCCACTTTTTTTATATGTATTTTAACATTATTGAAATTAATAGAAAAATAAGACGTTTTTAATGTCGACTGAATTTACGCAGTCTTATTTTGCTTCATACGGGACTATCTATCCGGTCTGTTTGTTTCTATGTAGTTTTAGTTTTAGAATCCCTTGATATACACTTATTTTTTTTTTCTTTTAACATTATTCAAATAAGGAAAAATTTTCATTATCAATGTCGCCAGAGTTTTAGGCAGTCTTGTATTGCGTCACAAAACACATTCTATGTAGACTGTCTGTTTTTGTTATTTTTTTAGATTTGGAATATTCATGTTAACCACTTTACTTATTTTTTATAACCACTACATGTATTTTAATATTTATGAAATTACAC
Source organism: Prosapia bicincta (assembly GCA_036971475.1). NCBI lineage: Eukaryota > Metazoa > Arthropoda > Insecta > Hemiptera > Cercopidae > Prosapia > Prosapia bicincta. The sequence continues at coordinate 14,593,190 of JBAIZL010000010.1, read as the reverse complement.
AATATCAAGAGCACCGTGGTACAATATATTACAATAAAAATATTGAAAAGAACCCCAATACCACAAAAATAATCAAAAATAACAAATAAAACAAGTTACTTAAGATTAAACCCTTATGTACATTTCGATGACCATGTCATCATCATCAGAGGGTCTTGTTACAAAACACAATCTAGCACACAAGAAGTTACAAACTAGAATGATTCTAGTTTGCAACTTCTTGTGTGCTAGATTGTGTTTTGTAACAAGACCCTCTGATGATGATGACATGGTCATCGAAATGTACATAAGGGTTTAATCTTAAGTAACTTGTTTTATTTTATTTTTTTTTTTTGATTATTTTTGTGGTATTGGGGTACTTTTCAATATTTTTATTGTAATTTATGAAATTAATGGAAAAATAAGACATATTTGATGTCCTTGGAGTTTTACCCAGTTTTGTTTGGCTTCAGAAAGACTCTCTATTCACACTGTTTGTTTTAAATGTTTCATTTTAGTTTTGGAATAGCAATATTATCCGCCTTTTTTTTTTAATTTTTGAAATATTTAAAAAACTATTACGTTTTCAATGTCGTTTGAGTTTTACACAGTCTTATTTCGCTTGTCACATGACTTTTTATCTAGACTCTTTGTTTTTGTTATTTAGTTTTAATTTGGAATCTTCAAATTCCAATCTATTTATTGGTATTTTATCAATTTTGAAATTAATAGAAAATAAAACGTTTTTAAAATTAAAAATAAAATGAAACCTTTTTTATTGTCGTCAGAATTTACGCAGTCTTATTTTGCTTCATACGGGACTCTCTATCCAGTCTGTTAGTTTTTATTATTTAGTTTTAGTTTTTGAATCCTTAGATATCCACTTTACTTTAATTTTCTTTCAACATTTCTCAAATTAGGAAAAATTGTCATTATCAATGTCGCCAGAGATTTAGGCAGTCTTGTATTGCTTCAAAAAACACTTTCTATCTAGACTGTTTGTTTTTGTAATTTTTTTAGATTTGGAGTATCCATGTTAACCACTTTACCTATTTGTATTTTATTAATTTTGAAATTAATAGAAAAATATGGTCGTTTTTAATGGCGTTGAAGTTTTACCCAGTCGTGTTTGGCTTCACTCAAGACATTCTATTCACACTGTTTGTTTTAAATATTTATTTTTATTTCTGGAATCAGAATGATATCCACTTTACTTATTTTTTAATTTTTGATTTATTAAAAAAATAATTCGTTTTTAATGTCGACAGCGTTTTAGGGAGTCTTATTTTGCTGTACACAGGACTGGCCACTCTGCTGTTGGTTTTCATAATTTTTTTTAGATTTAGAATCCTCATGATATCCACTTTTTTTTGTATTGTAACATTATTGAAATTAATTGAAAAATAAGCCGTTTTTAATGTCGTCAGAATTTACGCAGTCTTATTTTGCTTCATACGGGACTGTCTATCCAGTCTGTTTGTTTTTATTATTTAGTTTAGGTTTTTGAATCCCTTTATATCCACTTTACTTTCTTTTTCTTTCAACATAGGAAAAATTGTTATTATCAATGTCGCCAGAGTCTTAGGCAGTCTTGTAATGCTTCACAAAAAACTTTCTATCTAGACTGTTTGTTTTTGTAATTTTTTTAGATTTGGAGTATCCATGTTAACCACTTTACCTATTTGTATTTTATTAGTTTTGAAATTAATTGAAAAATAAGGTCGTTGTTATTGTCATTACAGTTTTACCCAGCCTTGGTTGGCTTCACACAGGACATTCTATTCAGACTGTTTGTTTTAAATATGTATTTTTATTTTTAGAATCGCAATGATATCCACTTCACTTATTTTTTAATTTTTGAATTATTAAAAAAAATAAAACGTTTTTAATGTCGACAGAGTTTTACGCAGTCTTATTTTGTTTTACACATTACTTTCTATTCAACTGTTGGTTTTCATATTTTTTTTAGATTTAGAATCCTCATGATATCCACTTTTTTTATTTGTAATTTAACATTATTGAAATTAATAGAAAAATGAGACCTTTTTAATGTCGTCAGAATTTACGGAGTCTTAATTTGCTTCATATGGGACTATCTATCCAGTCTGTTTGTTTGATTATTTAGTTTTAGTTTTTGAATCCCCTGATATACACTTTACTTTTTTTTCTCTAACATTTTTCAAATTAGGAAAAATTGTCATTATCAATTTCGCCAGAGTTGTAGGCAGTCTTGTAATGCTTCACAAAACACTTTCTACCTAGGCCGTTTGTTTTTGTAATTTTTTTAGATTTGGAGTATCCATGTTAACCACTTTACCTTTTTGTATTTTATTAATTTGGAAATTAATTGAAAAATAACGTCGTTTTTATTGTCGTTGCAGTTTTACCCAGTCTTGTTTGCTGCACACAGGACATTCTATTCAGACTGTTTGTTTTAAATATGTATTTTTAGTTTTAGAATCGCAATGATATCCTCTTTACTTATTTTTAATTTTTGAATTATTAAAAAAAATAAAACGTTTTTAATGTCGGCAGAGTTTTACGCATTCTTATTTTGCTTTACATAGGTCTTTCTATTCAACTGCTGGTTTCATAATTCTTTTTAGATTTAGATTCCTCATGATGTCGACTGTTTTTATTTGCATTTTAACATTATTGAAGTTATTAGAAAGATAAGTCGTTTTTAATGTCGTCAGATTTTACGCAGTCTTATTTTGCTCCTTACGGGACTGTCTATCAAGTCTGTTAGTTTTTTTATTTAGTTTAAGTTTTTGAATCCCTTGATATGCACTTTACTTTCTTTTTCTTTCAACATTTCTCAAATTACGAAAAATTGTCATTATCAATGTCGCCAGAGTTGTAGGCAGTCTTGTATTGCTTCCCAACACATTCTACCTAGACCGTTTGTTTTTGTAATTTTTTTAGATTTGGAGTATCCATGTTAACCACTTTACCTATTTGTATTTTCTAATTTTTAAATTAATAGAAAAATAAGGTCGTTTTTATTGTCATTGCAGCTTTACCCAGTTTTGTTTGGCTTCACACAGAATATTCTATTCAGACTGTTTGTTTTAAATATGTATTTTTATTTCTTGAATCGCAGTGATATCCACTTCACTTATGTTTTAATTTTTGAATTATTAAAAAAAATAAAATGTTTTAAATGTCAACAGAGTTTTACGCAGTCTTATTTTGTTTTACACATTACATTCTATTCAACTGTTGGTTTTCATAACTTTTTTTAGATTTAGAATCCTCATGATATCCACTTTTTTTATTTGTATTTTAACATTATTGAAATTAATTGAAAAATAAGCCGTTTTTAATGTCGTTAGATTTTACGTAGTCTTATTTTGCTTCATACGGGTCTATCTATCCAGTCTGTTTGTTTTTATTATTGAGTTTTAGTTTTTGAATCCCTTGATATCCATTTTACTTTCTTCTTCTTTCAACATTTCTCAAATTACAAAAAATTGTCATTATCAATGTCGAAAGAGTTTTAGGCAGTCTTAAGCAGTCTTGTATTGCTTCACAAAAAACTTTCTATCTAGACTGTTTGTTTTTGTAATTTTTTTAGATTTGGAGTATCCATGTTAACCACTTTACCTATTTGTATTTTATTAGTTTTGAAATTAATTGAAAAATTACGACAAGGTTGTTGTTATTGTCGTTACAGTTTTACCCAGTCTTGGTTGGCTTCACAAAGGACATTCTATTCAGACTGTTTGCTTTAAATATGTATTTTTATTTTTAGAATTGCAATGATATCCACTTCACTTATTTTTTAATTTTTGAATTAATAAAAAAAATAAAACGTTTTTAATGTCGGCAGAGTTTTACGCAGTCTTATTTTGTTTTACACATTACTTTCTATTCAACTGTTGGTTTTAATAATTTTTTTTAGATTAAGAATCCTCATGATATCCACTTTTTTTATTTGTATTTCAACATTATTGAAATTAATTGAAAAAAAAAGACGTTTTTAATGTCGTCAAACTATACGCAGTCTCAATTTGCTTCATACGGGTCTATCTATCCAGTCTGTTTGTGTTTATTATTTAGTTTTAGTTTTTGAATCCCTTGATATCCACTTTACTTCCATTTTCCTTCAACATTTCTCAAATTACCAAATATTGTCATTATCAATGTCGCCAGAGTTTTAGGCAGTCTTGTAGTGCTTATCAAAACACATTCTATCTAGACTGTTTGTTTTTGTAATTTCTTTTATATTTGGAGTATCCATGTTAACCACTTCACCTATTTGATTTTATTAATTTGGAAATTAACTGAAAAATAATGTCGTTTTTAATGTTGTTGAAGTTTTACCCAGTCTAGTTTGGCTTCACTCAGAACATTCTATTCAGACTGTTTGTTTTAAATATTAATTTTTTTGTTTTTGGAATCGCAATGATATCCACTTCACTTATTTTTTAATCTTTGAATTATTAAAAAAAATAAAACGTTATTAATGTCGCAGAGTTTTACGCAGTCTTATTTTGTTTTACACATTACTTTCTATTCAACTGTTGGTTTTCACATTTTTTTTAGATTTAAAATCCTCATGATATCCAATTTTTTATTTGTAATTTAACATTATTGAAATTAATAGAAAAATAAGACGTTTTTAATGTCGTCAAACTTTACGCAGTCTCAATTTGCTTCATACGGGTCTATCTATCCAGTCTGTTTGTTTTTATTATTTAGTTTTAATTTTTGAATCCCTTGATATCCACTTCACTTATTTTTTAATTTTTGAATTATTAAAAAAAATAAAACGTTTTTAATGTCGCAGAGTTTTACGCAGTCTTATTTTGTTTTACACATTACTTTCTATTCAACTGTTGGTTTTCATATTTTTTTTAGATTTAGAATCCTCATGATATCCACTTTTTTTTTTGTAATTTAACATTATTGAAATTAATAGAAAAATAAGACGTTTTTAATGTCGTCAAAATTTACGCAGTCTCAATTTGCTTCATACGGGTCTATCTATCCAGTCTGTTTGTTTTTATTATTTAGTTTTAGTTTTTGAATCCCTTGATATCCACTTTACTTTCTTCTTCTTTCAACATTTCTCAAATTACAAAAAATTTTCATTATCACATGTCGCCAGAGTCTTAGGCAGTCTTGTATTGCATTAACAAAAAACTTTCTATCTATACTGTTTGTTTTTGCAATTTTTTTAGATTTGGAGTATCCATGTTAACCACTTTACCTATTTGCATTTTATTATTTTTTAAAATAATTGAAAAATAAGGTCGTTTTTATTGTCGTTGAAGTTTTACAAAGACTTTTTTGGCTTCACTCAGGACATTCTATTCGGACTGTTTGTTTTAAATATTTATTTTTATTTTTGGAATCGCAATGATATCCACTTCACTTATTTTTTAAGTTTTGAATTATTAAAAAAAATAAAAAGTTTTTAATGTCGACACAGTTTTACGGAGTCTTATTTTGATGTACGCATGACTGTCTATTAAACTGTTGGTTTTCATAATTTTTTTTAGATTTAGAATCCTCATGATATCCACTTTTTTTATTTGTAATTTAACATTATTGAAATTAATAGAAAAATAAGACGTTTTTAATGTCGTCAAAATTTACGCAGTCTCAATTTGCTTCATACGGGTCTATCTATCCAGTCTGTTTGTTTTTATTATTTAGTTTTAGTTTTTGAATCCCTTGATATCCACTTCACTTATTTTTTAATTTTTGAATTATTAAAAAAAATAAAACGTTTTTAATGTCGCAGAGTTTTACGCAGTCTTATTTTGTTTTACACATTACTTTCTATTCAACTGTTGGTTTTCATATTTTTTTTAGATTTAGAATCCCCATGATATCCACTTTTTTATTTGTAATTTAACATTATTGAAATTAATAGAAAAATAAGACGTTTTTAATGTCGTCAAAATTTACGCAGTCTCAATTTGCTTCATACGGGTCTATCTATCCAGTCTGTTTGTTTTTATTATTTAGTTTTAGTTTTTGAATCCCTTGATATCCACTTTACTTTCTTCTTCTTTCAACATTTCTCAAATTACAAAAAATTGTCATTATCACATGTCGCCAGAGTCTTAGGCAGTCTTGTATTGCTTCACAAAAAACTTTCTATCTATACTGTTTGTTTTTGTAATTTTTTTAGATTTGGAGTATCCATGTTAACCACTTCACCTATTTGATTTTATTAATTTGGAAATAATTGAAAAATAAGGTCGTTTTTAATGGCGTTGAAGTTTTACCCAGTCTAGTTTGGCTTCACTCAGGACATTCTATTCAGACTGTTTGTTTTAAATATTAATTTTTTTGTTTTTGAATCGCAATGATATCCACTTCACTTATTTTTTAATTTTTGAATTATTAAAAAAAATAAAACGTTTTTAATGTCGCAGAGTTTTACACAGTCTTATTTTGTTTTACACATTACTTTCTATTCAACTGTTGGTTTTCATATTTTTTTTAGATTTAGAATCCTCATGATATCCAATTTTTTATTTGTAATTTAACATTTTTGAAATTAATAGAAAAATAAGACGTTTTTAATGTCGTCAAACTTTACGCGGTCTCAATTTGCTTCATACGGGTCTATCTATCCAGTCTGTTTGTGTTTATTATTTAGTTTTAGTTTTTGAATCCCTTGATATCCACTTTACTTCCATTTTCCTTCAACATTTCTCAAATTACCAAAAATTGTCATTATCAATGTCACCAGAGTTGTAGGATGTCTTGTATTGCTCCCAACACATTCTACCTAGACCTTTTGTTTTTGTAATTTTTTTTATATTTGGAGTATCCATGTTAACCACTTCACCTATTTGATTTTATTAATTTGGAAATTAATTGAAAAATAAGGTCGTTTTTAATGTCGTTGAAGTTTTACCCAGTCTAGTTTGGCTTCACTCAGGACATTCTATTCAGACTGTTTGTTTTAAATATTAATTTTTTTGTTTTTGGAATCGCAATGATATCCACTTCACTTATTTTTTAATTTTTGAATTATTAAAAAAAATTAAACGTTTTTAATGTTGCAGAGTTTTACGCAGTCTTATTTTGTTTTACACATTACTTTCTATTCAACTGTTGGTTTTCATATTTTTTTTAGATTTAGAATCCTCATGATATCCACTTTTTTTTTGTAATTTAACATTATTGAAATTAATAGAAAAATAAGACGTTTTTAATGTCGTCAAAATTTATGCAGTCTCAATTTGCTTCATACGGATCTATCTATCCAGTCTGTTTGTGTTTATTATTTAGTTTTAGTTTTTGAATCCCTTGATGTCCACTTTACTTCCTATTTCCTTCAACATTTCTCAAATTACCAAAAATTGTAATTATCAATGTCGCCAGAGTTTTAGGCAGTCTTGTATTGCTTCACAAACACATTCTATCTAGACTGTTTGTTTTTGTAATTTTTTTTATATTTGGAGTATCCATGTTAACCACTTCACCTATTTGATTTTATTAATTTGAAATTAATTGAAAAATAAGGTTGTTTTTAATGTCGTTGAAGTTTTACCCAGTCTAGTTTGGCTTCACTCAGGACATTCTATTCAGACTGTTTGTTTAATATATTAATTTTTTTGTTTTTGGAATCGCAATGATATCCACTTCACTTATTTTTTAATTTTTGAATTATTAAAAAAAATAAAACGTTTTTAATGTCGCAGAGTTTTACGCAGTCTTATTTTGTTTTACACATTACTTTCTATTCAACTGTTGGTTTTCATATTTTTTTTAGATTTAGAATCCCCATGATATCCACTTTTTTATTTGTAATTTAACATTATTGAAATTAATAGAAAAATAAGACGTTTTTAATGTCGTCAAAATTTACGCAGTCTCAATTTGCTTCATACGGGTCTATCTATTCAGTCTGTTTGTTTTTTTATTTAGTTTTAGTTTTTGAATCCCTTGATATCCACTTTACTTTCTTCTTCTTTCAACATTTCTCAAATTACAAAAAATTTTCATTATCACATGTCGCCAGAGTCTTAGGCAGTCTTGTATTGCTTCACAAAAAACTTTCTATCTATACTGTTTGTTTTTGCAATTTTTTTAGATTTGGAGTATCCATGTTAACCACTTTACCTATTTGCATTTTATTATTTTTTAAAATAATTGAAAAATAAGGTCGTTTTTATTGTCGTTGAAGTTTTACCAAGACTTGTTTGGCTTCACTCAGGACATTCTATTCGGACTGTTTGTTTTAAATATTTATTTTTATTTTTGGAATCGCAATGATATCCACTTCACTTATTTTTTAAGTTTTGAATTATTAAAAAAAATAAAACGTTTTTAATGTCGACACAGTTTCACGGAGTCTTATTTTGATGTACGCATGACTGTCTATTAAACTGTTGGTTTTCATAATTTTTTTTAGATTTAGAATCCTCATGATATCCACTTTTTTTATTTGTAATTTAACATTATTGAAATTAATAGAAAAATAAGACGTTTTTAATGTCGTCAAAATTTACGCAGTCTCAATTTGCTTCATACGGGTCTATCTATCCAGTCTGTTTGTTTTTATTATTTAGTTTTAGTTTTTGAATCCCTTGATATCCATTTTATTTTTTTTTTCTCTCAACATCTTTCACATTACGAAAAAATAGTCATTATCAATGTCGCCAGAGATGTAGGAAGTCTTGTATTGCTTCACAACACATTCTACCTAGACTATTTGTTTTTGTAATTTTTTTAGATTTGGAGTATCCATGTTAACCTCTTTACCTATTTGTATTTTATTAGTTTTGAAAATAATTGAAAAATAAGGTCGTTTTTTTTGTCGTTGAAGTTTTACCCAGACTTGTTTTGCTTAACTCATTACATTCTATTCATACCGTTTGTTTGATATGTTTATTTTAATTTTTGGAATCGCAATGATATCCAGTTTACTTTTTTTTTAATTTATGAATTATTAAAATAAATAAAACGTTTTTAATGTCGACAGACTTTTACGCTGTCTTATTTTGTTTTACACATTACTTTGTATTCAACTATTATTTTTCATATTTTGTTTAGATTTAGAATCCTCATGATGTCCACTTTTTTTATTTGTAATTTAACATTATTGAAATTAATAGAAAAATGAGACGGTTTTTAATGTCGTCAGAATTTATGCAGTCTTAATTTGCTTCATACGGGTCTACCTATCCAGTCTGTTTGTTTTTATTATTTAGTTTTAGTTTTTGAATCCCTTGATATCCACTTTATATATTTTTCTCTCAACATCTTTTAAATTACGAAAAAATAGTCATTATCAATGTCGCCAGAGTTTTAGGCAGTCTTGCATTGCTTCACAAAACACATGTTATCTAGACAGTTTGTTTTTGTAATTTTTTTAGATTTGGAGTATCCATGTTAACCACTTTACCTATTTGTATTTTATTAATTTTGAAATTAATTGAAAAATAAGGTCGTTTTTATTGTCGTTGAAGTTTTACCCAGACTTGTTTGGCTTCACTCAGGACATTCTATTCGGACTGTTTGTTTTAAATATTTATTTTATTTTTGGAATCGCAATGTTATCCACTTTACTTGTTTTTTAATTTTTGTATTATTTAAAAAAGTAAAACGTTTTTAATGTTGACAGAGTTTTACGCAGTCTTATTTTGATGTACGCATGACTGTCTATTAAACTGTTGGTTTTCATAATTTTTTTAGATTTAGAATCCTCATGATATCCTTTTTATTAATTGTTATTTAACATTATTGAAATTAATTGAAAAATAAGCCGTTTTTAATGTCATCAGAATTTACGCAGTCTTAATTTGTTTCATACGGGTCTATCTATCCAGTCTGTTTGTTTTTATTATTTAGTTTTAGTTTTTGAATCCCTTGATATCCACTTTATTATATTTTTCTCTCAACATCTTTCAAATTACGAAAAAATTGTCAATTTCAATGTCGCCAGAGATTTAGGCAGTCTTGTATTGCTTCACAAAAGACTTTCTATCTGGACTGTTTGTTTTTGTAAATTTTTAGATTTGGAGTATCCATGTTAACCACTTTACCTATTTGTATTTTATTAGTTTTGAAAATAATTGAAAAATAAGGTCGTTTTTATTGTCGCTGAAGTTTTACCAAGACTTGTTTGGCTTCATTCAGGACATTCTATTCATACTGTTTGTTTTAAATATGTATTTTTATTTTTAGAATCGCAATGATATCCACTTTACTTATTTTTTCATTTTTGAATTATTAAAAAAAATAAAACGTTTTAAATGTCGGCAGAGTTTTACGCAGTCTTATTTTGCTTTACACAAGACTTTCTATTCAACTGTTGGTTTCATAATGTTTTTTAGATTTAGAATCCTCATGATATCCACTCTTTTTATTTGTAATTTAACATTATTGAAATTAATAGAAAAATGAGACGTTTTTAATGTCGTCAAAATTTACGCAGTCTCAATTTGCTTCATACGGGTCTATCTATCCAGTCTGTTTGTTTTTATTATTTAGTTTTAGTTTTTGAATCCCTTGATATCCACTTTACTTTCTTTTTCTTTCAACATTTCTCAAATTACAAAAAATTGTCATTATCAATGTCGCCAGAGTTTTAGGCAGTCTTGTAATGCTTCACGAAAAACTTTCTATTAGACTGTTTGTTTTTGTAATTTTTTTAGATTTGGAATATCCATTTTAACCACTTTACCCATTTGTATTTTATTAGTTTTGAAAATAATTGAAAAATAAAATCGTTTTTATTGTCGTTGAAGTTTTACCAAGTCGTGTTTGGCTTCATTCAGGACATTCTATTCATACTGTTTTTTTTTAATATTTATTTTTATTTTAGGAATCGCAATGATATCCACTTCACTTATTATTTAATTTTTGAATTATTAAAAAAATTAAACTTTTTAAATGTCGACAGAGTTTTACGCAGTCTTATTTTGATGTACGCATGACTGTCTATTAAACTGTTGGTTTTCATAATTTTTTTTAGTTTTAGAATCCTCATGATATCCAATTTTTTATTTGTATTTTAACATTATTGACATTAATAGAAAAATAAGACGTTTTTAATGTCGTCAGAATTTACGCAGTCTTAATTTGCTTCATACGGGTCTATCTATCCAGTCTGTTTGTTTTTATTATTTAGTTTTAGTTTTTGAATCCCTTGATATCCACTTTACTTTTCTTTTCTCTAACATTTTTCAAATTAGGAAAATTGTCATTATCAATGTCGCCCGAGTTGTAGGCAGTCTTGTATTGCTTCACAAAACACATTCTATCTAGACTGTTTGTTTTTGTAATTTTTTTAGATTTGGAGTATCCATGTTAACCACTTTACCTATTTGTATTTTATTACTTTTGAAATTAATTGAAAAATAAGGTAGTTTTTATTGTCGTTGCAGTTTTACCCATCTTGTGTGGTTTCACTCAGGACATTCTATTCGGACCGTTTGTTTTAAATATTTATTTTTATTTTTGGAATCGCAATGATATCCACTTTACTTTTTTTTAATTTTTGAACTATTAAAAAAAATAAAACGTTTTTAATGTCGACAAAGTTTTACGCAGTCTTATTTAGATGTAGGCATGACTGTCTATTAAACTGTTGGTTTTCATGATTTTTTTTTTATTTAGAATCCTCATGATATCCACTTTTTTTATTTGTAATTTAACATTATTGAAATTAATAGAAAAATAAGACGTTTTTAATGTCGTCAGAATTTACGCAGTCTTAATTTGCTTCATACGTGTCTATCTATCCAGTATGTTTGTTTTTATTATTTAGTTTTAGTTTTTGAATCCCTTGATATCCACTTTATTTTTTCTTTCTCTCAACATCTTTCAAATTACGAAAAAATTGTCATTATCAATGTCGCCAGATATGTAGGCAGTCTTGTATTGCTTCACAACATATTCTACCTAGACTATTTGTTTTTGTAATTTTTTTAGATTTGGAGTATTCATGTTAACCACTTTACCTATTTGTATTTTATTAGTTTTGAAAATAATTGAAAAATAAGGTCATTTTTATTGTCGTTGAAGTTTTACCCAGACTTGTTTGGCTTCACTCAGGACATTCTATTCATATTGTTTGTTTGAAATGTTTATTTAAATTTTAGGAATCGCAATGATATCCACTTTACTTTTATTTTAATTTTTGAATTATTAAAAAAAATAAAACGTTTTTAATGTCGACAGAGTTTTACGCAGTCTTATTTTGATGTACACATGACTGTCTATTAAACTGTTGGTTTTCATAATTTTTTTAGATTTAGAATCCTCATGATATCCACTTTAGTTTTTTTTTCTCTCAACATCTTTTAAATTACGAAAAAATTGTTATTATCAATGTCGCCAAAGATGTAGGCAGTCTTGTATTGCTTCACAACACATTCTACCTAGACTATTTGTTTTTGTAATTTTTTTAGATTTGGAGTATCCATGTTAATCACTTTAGAATTAAAAATAGCACAGACATATCAGTAATATTTATAATACTGACTTAAGAATTATTAACAAATATACACTAAAGGGTTACTGACTTGAAACGTGATTTCTATCACTTGAAAGAAAATTAAATTCATCAAAATATCAATCTAAAGACTTCCTAATTGAAAGTAATTTAACTTTAGCACTATTTTTGAATTTTACATTATAATATCCACAGTAAAAGTGTTAACTGATATTTAATTGCTGTAAATAACACACACCAGTTTTTAATGATTTTATTTCTTTATATTAGCCGTTTTCAGTTTTCCCGTGTTTTATTTGTATTTTAATCACTTTAAAAATAACTGTTTTGTGCATAACAAACATTCAATGAAATGTCTATACACAAAAACCCTCAGCCCCAATTATATAAAGTTCCCTCTATTGTAATGAAGTTCTACTGTATTACATTTTGGAGGAATGTTAAAAAGTTGTTGAATAAATTATAGTATGAGCCTTACTCATAAATTCCATGAGTATGAGCTATGTAATCATATTAGTATTAATCATCCTCATTAGAACAATAGGTAACTAATAACATCTTATTTTTCTGACACATAATATAATAAATTAAATTTTAAAATGTAATTCTTGTAAATATTAGTAAATTCTAAGAAAGTAATTACAAACAGAATATATATTTATATCTACAAAAGTAATGTGTTAATTATTCAGGTCGCTTCAGTACTTCTTGAAAATGGAGCATCCTTGACAGCGACAACAAAAAAAGGCTTTACTCCCTTACATCTAGCTTCGAAGTATGGTAACATGAAAGTGGCAAGGCTACTATTACAGAAAGATGCACCTGTAGATGCTCAAGGCAAAGTAAGATCAATTATACTTATAAAATTATCATTGTTTTTTTAATATAGTGATTTATAAATATGGTATTCTTGTATGAGATGTTATAAAAAAGTAATGTTTTTAAAAAATCATGTTTTGAAGGATAAACTACGTTTTTTTTAGAATGGAGTTACACCCTTACATGTTGCAAGCCATTATGATCATCAGAATGTAGCACTGTTATTGTTAGACAAAGGAGCTTCTCCTCATGCTACTGCTAAAAATGGACACACACCTTTACACATAGCTGCCAGGAAGAATCAGGTGAGTTGATGTAAATTTTATATAAACTATTTTATCTGTGAAAGAAAGGTGTGTAATAATTGAAACACATGTTAGATGACTGGTAGTAGGATGTTCTTATTACCTTATAACTTAATCTTGAATATTGCTAGTTCTAATGTTTTATGTGCTTGCAATAATTTCTTGATGTATTTATTCCTTTTTACATATTTTTACTTTTACAACGAGAAAAATAAAAACGCTTGATTTATGTGTTAGACTGTTACTTACTAAAAATTATGAAGAAAATCCAATTTCACCAAATCTTTTCTTGTTTCATTGAACATTCAGTAATGCTACTTTTTAAAGTAAGATTTTAGGTTTGTTCTTACAAGGAAAGTGTTAACGGTACATAGTTTTCTCTGTTCATTGAGCAAGCAACATTTTTGAACATTTATTTCTCAAAAACATATTTATAGACTCAATAAATCTAGTGGCAACTCCCCTGGAAACAGTCTTTTGGTGATTCCCCATTAGCTCCAGTTTATGTATAGTTGTGTAAGGCCAAACAGTGTTTCCTTTAGTTACTTTTTAGTATTTCGTTTGGACAAGTACCAGTAAATTAACATAAAGAAAAATTAACACCATTTTGAGGAGAGGTTTAAAAATATTTTGCTCAAATTCTATATAATATCACAGAGTACATAAAATTCTTTTTTCGTAGAAAACAAATGACACATTTGCTTAGAAAAACAAGAGACATCTTTTTCCAGTGTATATATATATATATATATATATATATATATATTCTTGATATTTTACGTTATCCATTGTTTTTCCGTTGCACTGACTTTATGAAGTTAATATATTACTATTGTAAGTAATTTTTCCACCATTAAGTGCAATAATTTTACCTTGAGTGATGAGGCACCTTTCGGTCACTTGACCATTGTTGAATCACTCTCCACACTCCAATTTACCTGGGAGAAATCCACATCAGCCATCACCTTTTTGGATGTGGAGGTAACACTCCAGAATGGAAATATTAACACAGGAATTCACATCAAACGTACAAACCACCTACAATATCTCCATTTTGACAGCAACCACCCAATAAACATAAAACGATCCATTCCATACATTCAAGCAGTCAGAGGTAAGAGAATCTGTTCGAATGATAGGGAATTGGAAGATTTTAATAGAAAGATATCAACAGCCTTCCAGAGAAGAGGATACCCAAAAAGACTCATTGAAAACCAAATTCATTCAGCACAATCCTCGGTTCACCCCAAACAGAACAAAATAAACTGTCTTTAATAACAGACTACCATCCTGGTCTACATAAACTCAACAAGATATGGAGAGATGGCTTCAAAATTCTTCAAGCTTCTGTCCAGACCAAAAATCTTTTCACAGATCCACCTCAAATCTGGTATAAGCAACCTCCCAACTTGAAAAACATCCTAGTACATCCTAAACTACCAGACCCTGATGCAGAAAAACCACACATACTTCCTCATGACTACTTCCCATGCAATAGACCTAGATGCAAGACGTGTCCAATACACCCCTCAGCAAATAGTTTCAACAGACAAACAACAAAAATTGTCTTCAAAATACAGGGTCATCATAATTGTACATCGAAAAATCTCATATACCAGCTACAATGTAAATTTTGCTCAGTACAGTACATAGGGCTGACCACAGATTGTCTGAATATCAGAATGAATGGCCACAGACATGATGTTAAAATTATGAATATGGATAGACCAACAGCTCAACATACTGCGAGTCACAACATCACAACTTTTGATGACTGCTATACCACAAAAATAATTACAGCACTCCCCCCTGATTGCAATCCCTCAGAACTGAGAAGGTGGGAACTATCATACCAGTGATATACCAACTCCAGAGAATCCCCTAACCTCAACATCAGATAAATCCATTCACTTATTTTCCTAATAGCCTCTCCAATCTCTTTTCCCCTGACAGACTTATATAAACTATAATCACTCATATGCTCATGGAAACAATACATATATCTTTAATCTGTGCATCTGTGACATCTGATTTCTACACAATCTGCGATTACAAATTATATTTATTTTATTTCATTCTCTCATATTTCTTTTTGTTTTCTATTTGACAAAGACCACTGTGTGGTTGAAATATATCATTGGTTAGGTGCTTTTATGTGTTTTTATTTCAAGACTACAGATTGGACTCTTACCAAGGTAAGTCTGTCAGTCTCCTAGTCTAAAAAATCTATATATATATGTGTGTGTGTGTGTGTGTGTGTGTGTGTGTTTCAATGTTTCATTAACCAAGGTAAGGTTATTTGTTTAAAATCCTTACAAATGTATATTTGTAAGCCAAAATAATTTCTTTCATTGCTCATATTTCAGGTAAAACCTTTTAGATTCTCAATTATATATTCAGATATAATAAAATTTTCTTCTTACTTCGATATACCAGAAAACGTATTACCTAGTTTATACATTCTATGGACTGGGTTGTTATCAGAATAATTATTAGCATTTCAATCAAGACAAATGGGCATTCCCTGTGACAAGTTAATCTAATAGAAGGTGTGTTATATTTTTTGAAAATATGTGAGTAGTCATAATTGAGAAGACTTATGACCCTTAACCCTCAAGGACGCGCGCTGTTGTAAAAAGTACAACAGTTTTAATATTTTGATTCTTGTTGAAACCTGTTGGTAGTTATTTGTTCAAATCACCTTTCTATTCTTCTATTGGTCCCCCCACTACTCTTATCAGTTGTCATCAATGTCTTTATTCTATCAACATAGCCTCAGTGTGCGATTAGTTCTGGTCAGTCATCACTGTTGTACAAAATACAACAAGGCGCCTTCTGACGTTTTTATTTTTTCGGTGCAGTTTTTTTTCTCCACGATGGAATGTAATCTTTTTATATACATTTTTTTAAAGAATTATGTAATTATTTGTTTTGTTCAACATTTTTATAAATTTTCATGTTTTTAGGAGTGAATTTGGAAGACATTCCAAAAATTTTACAGGATCTTTCTGATGAAGAAATTGATAATGCTGATTTTATTGAAAGTGACGATGATCTGAGCGACGGTAAAGCTGAAAAAAGCTATCATAACTCAAAAGGTGAATTGGAAGGTGATTGGCACTCTATGTAAGAACAAACGGGAAATTCCACCAGAACTGCTGCCTAATAAAACCAATCAGCCAGGTATTTCCTTGTTTGGGTTCCAGAATGATCGAACTATGGTCTCATATATGACACAAAAAAAATAAAGCTGTAATATTGATTTCGACTATGCACGACTCAGATGATGTTGACGAACAAACAAATAAACCACAAATTATATTGCAGTACAACAGAACGAAAGGTGGAGTTGATAGTAATGACCAGCTTTGTGCTACATATAGCGTTGCCCGGAGGACAATAAGATGGCCAGTTCCATTATTTTTTGCTCTGATAAACATTGCTGGGGTCAACTCACAAGTAATTTTTTCATTGGTAACACCAAACTTTTAATAACTCGATTGAAAGTTAAGGAAAATGTAGAAAACCGAGATGTTGTATAACATACAACAACGCGCCTACTTACGTTAGATAAAAAGGCGCGCGTGCATGAGGGTTAAAAACCAATAGCTTTATGTTGTATTTTTGCAGCATGTTTATCTTATTCTTAGACCACATGTTGACATTTAGAGAAAAAAATGTGTGCTGCATTTGATAATAATATTCTACTATGTGGCTTCAGTAGTTTAAAGTCCACCCAATTTTAAAACATTCTAAACTAATTTTTTTTATTAAGATAATTTTTAAAAGTTAAAATTAAATTAAAGTATTATTGTTAAGCTTTTGTATAGTTATATTTGTTTAATATAATCGAAATAGCGATTTATCAGCTTTGTTGGTCCAACTGTTTTAGTTTTGTAATAATCTTGAGGTATATTAATTTCTTTTTCAATATTTCTATTTTGAATAATTGTATTTTTCTCAAATACAGTGTTTATCAAAATTTGAAATTATTGTGCAGTATGTAAAAAAATTATTTTTTGCTACAACACATTTGTTCCTGTGTATTCATAAGTTGTAACAGCTTGAATAATTTCATTAATTTTATTATATGACATGATTCTGTAAAAACAATCTAATAATGTTACTATCTATTTCAATAAATTGCTATAAATACTGGATAAAATAAATTTGGTAAGATGAAGTCATATGTGGTTGACTCAACAAGAGCATTCATACATTTTAGGTATATATTTGTTTTTTCTGAATATAGCTTACTTCTTTACCAAAATGTTCAAGCATGAATCAAAACATGTTACTCTTTAGCCAATTCTTGTAATTTCCTCTAGGTATGTCCTAGAATTGCCTTTTGATCAAATGCTTGTTCTGTAAATGTTTTCAGTGACCGATTCACAGTTTTAAAGCATCAGTATTGTTATAAACTTCTCAATACTTCTGTAGTCTTAACTTTTTTTATAATTTAAGATTTGGTTCAGTTAAAACCAGGACTGTTGTAGACCTAGTCAGTAAATTGCTCATTAGATTTCAAGATACTCTGTATGACTTAACACATCTGAAAAACAACCTCCCAAAGACTTGAGATCAAAATTATCCTAAATCTATTTAACAGACCTTTTGTTGTTTCAGCACAACATAACGCCGTTACATGTTGCAGCCAAGTGGGGAAAGCTTTCAATGGTTGCTCTGCTTATAGAGAAAGGTGCTGATATTGAAGCCAAGACTCGAGATGGCTTGACACCATTACACTGTGCTGCTAGATCTGGACATGATCAAGTTGTAGATCTATTGGTTGAAAATAAGGCACCACTCTGTTCAAAGACAAAGGTGAGAAACAAAACTCAAGTTCTTCTTATACAATGTGTATCATTTATTCACGTCAAATGAATAGTGATTTTTTATTTAAATTTTTGCAAGCTTTTTGTAAATGATTCGTTTTTCTTATTTTACACACTGTAATACTGTACTAATTTCTAAAAAAACTATTTCTAATTTTTTAATTCTTATCTAACATATGCTGATGTATAGCATCTGCATGACAAGACTATATATAAAGTAAAATTTCCCAAACAGTGACTGCAATTCACCAAATTTGTTTGGCACTGTATTCATTGTTTGTAGGATTCCAATATTCAGATAGCTCAATAAATAACAGTCAGATAATACGGATTTAAATTGTCTGAAAAATGTTTGACACCTTGAAAAGGCCCAATCCTTTATTGGAATTTAAAAAAAGTAGTTGTGAAGTAAAATACATGGACAATTTATAAATTCATTAATTAATTACTTATATTTTGAGATTTAACAAGTTGACTGCTGGTTACTTAAAAGATTGTATTGCCTAAAAAGCTGACATAAACTTTTTTAATCATACACACACTCATATCACAATACCCGACAACCAGGTACAAGTCATCAGTAATGTCTTGAATTTTTACAAATAAGCTACATATTTGGACAGCTGAGATCAGAGAATCAATAGAGCCAAAACATAACATAGCCTGGTTGAGGGTGGGCAGCTGCTGGAAGTAGTCTGCTGCTCATGTAGCCCGTTGGTCTTTTGGAAAAAGAGGGTTAGCAGTCAAATAGTCTGTATTTTGACTTTGCATAATTCTTCTAGTGTTACAAACTATAAATGTATAATTTTACAAGTTTCAAATGTAAAAATAAATTACCAATAATTGTGAAACCTATTTCATCTTTATTTCAAGAGATAAATCAGCTCACTTCAATGTTTCTTTTAATTGCATCTTGGAATTAATCTGGATAGCTGCAGGTTAGTAAACGATACCAGGAATTTGTTATTTTCTTCAGTTGTTTTGACTGTAGGCAATTATTCTACTACAGTCTACATTAGGGAGAATGGCATTTCATATCTACTAACACAGTAACTTTTCTTTGCATTTTTTCACTCTCAACATAAAATTTTTTGTACACAGGACTGAAAAATAAATTATTTCTTTTGATTTATTTTAATTTTAGGACTGAAAATAGCAACTATAGTGTCTGTATTAAAACTGAGTGTATTTTAGGGCAGTATTTATGTGAATCCGTATTGAAACAGTTTTAATAAGGCATCCTTATTTCTCAGACCTGGTATTAAAACTGAGTGTATTTTAGGGCAGTATTTATGTGAATCCATATAGAAACAGTTTTAATAAGGCATCCTTATTTCTCAGGCCTGGTATTAAAACTGAGTATATTTTAGGGCAGTATTTATGTAAATCCGGATTGAAACAGTTTTAATCAGACATCCTTATTTCACAGGACTAGGGATTAAAAATTTGTTCATAAAGTAGAGAATTCCATACAATGAAAATATACACAAGAAGAGATTTTACTGTATCCATAATATTTAAATAAAAATCTTGCCTGACTTCAAAATATCTTTGCTGATATTGTGTATAATGGGTGCCATAAGGAAATTTAACTTATCACTGTTACGGATCGTAATGTCAAAAGCATGATTAAAAATAAATTGCTTTTATATCTTAAATGTTTCATTCATAGTAATTATTAATTTAGTTTTAAGTAACATTAAATAAATAATGAAATCTTCCTTGGAAGAAAAAATATTGGAATTGATGCTAATAAAACTCAATATATATCAGTAAAACTAACAAGAAATGTTTTTTTTAAACAGAATGGTCTATCACCTTTGCACATGGCATCCCAAGGTGATCACGTCGATGCTGCAAGGATTCTTCTCTACCATGGAGCTCCTGTGGATGAAGTGACTGTTGACTACTTAACCGCACTCTATGTTGCTGCCCATTGTGGGCATGCTAGAGTAGCAAAGCTGTTACTCGATCGAAAGGCTGACCCTAATGCTAGAGCACTAAATGGATTCA
Source organism: Prosapia bicincta (assembly GCA_036971475.1). NCBI lineage: Eukaryota > Metazoa > Arthropoda > Insecta > Hemiptera > Cercopidae > Prosapia > Prosapia bicincta. The sequence continues at coordinate 14,572,809 of JBAIZL010000010.1, read as the reverse complement.
CACCATTGCATATTGCTTGTAAGAAGAATAGAATCAAAGTAGTAGAACTGTTACTGAAATATGGAGCATCCATTGGAGCTACCACTGAGGTTTGGAGTAACCCAGTTAAAGCTAATTGTCACTAAATTATATACTACTTAACTACAAATTGTGTTTTTTTAAAACAAATACCATTTTTATTCTATGATGAATTTTTCTTTAATTCCATAAATTGCATGAACTTCTACTTTTTTGCAAAATGTCAATATATATTAAGGTATGTTTAAAGTGAATAGGCTGTTATCTTCATAGAAATCAGCCACTATTGAAAATCATAGCTATTGACAATCTTTACCGGACATGTTTTGCTTAGCATTGTTGTGATGCTATGAATTATATTCCTGAGCCAAAATCATCAGCTTCTTTTATTCCTTATTCCAAAACACTCTCCACCTGTTTTTCTTTTTCGAAATTGTGAGCCTTAACTTCATTATCTCAGGAAAACTCATAGAGTTTGTACTTATACACTTTACTAATCATTAATTTCAGGGATTTGTGTACCTCTTGAATTAAAGAAATCCTAATTAATTATATCTTCACAGTGTAATTTTAGTGGTCGAAGTCAGTTTAAATTTATATTGTAGAGTGTAAGAAAGGATATATAATGTGAAACAGCCCATGCAATGGTGTCTCGCTAACAAATAGCTGCAGCTGCTCATTGCAAATTTGTGGGACATCAAATACTGTACTGAGGCAGTTATACATTGCAATAAAAACCATGTCCTGTACTTTCATTAGAACAAAAAGCAAAAATTGATAAATTGTTCAAGGTAATAAATATTTATGGTATTTAATGAGATACAAGTTTAGTGATACACATTTTAGGAACTTTCCATTGAAATTTAGTTGGCTAATCAACTGATTGAATATGATAATTAAAATGTGGGTCTTAGATGTTAGCTTTATATGAAATATGAGAAAAAAGTTACTAATCTAAGCCCAGTTATGATCATCTAGCAGCCATATATTCTCTAAATTTAACAAAACCACAAGTGTGTTTGTTCGTTTTTAACATTTTCTTTTCATGTAAACTCAGTGTTGTCATCTGAGGTGTGTTTGTTCAAGTATTTCACTGGAGCTCTGTTCCAGAATATGTTGATATAATCTAATTTTTTTATAGAGTTTACAAACACTTTTTTTAAAACTAATAACCGTTTTGTGGTGAATTTGTGAATAGAATTTCGTTATGTTGCTAATGATTGAACCATCACTCTGCACCACAATAATAATGACAAACCAGCAAATGTAGCTATAATGAATATTGTCAGGCAGCACTAGAATACCACTTGAAGATAACAAATAGTATTGTAACCAAAACTTCTAGAGTATTTTTAATTAGGTTTCTATCAAGATTGCTTTATACAAAAAATTACTACGATCAGTAAGGCTGTAATATGTGGCTGAACTACTAGGGCAAGTACTAAATATTGTGAGTTGCACAGTAACTACAACTAGAACATTGCAGTTTTTAAAAATTGTTAGTATTATTAGCAATAGTTAGGTGATGTTTATATTCTGGATGTCTAATTCTTGGCTAAAGATAGCATCGTATACTGCTGTTGCGAAAAGTTTGTGTCTGGGCTATAAAGTTACCTCAATGTCCGCTTTATCAGGCAACTTTGTTTATAGATATCCTAATAGATATAGTTACAAGTTTGTAAACCTATAGAGGGCAAAATTTATAATGAGATAATAAAAGTGAGAAACAAGGTTTCTTCATTCTATTAACACAGAATGTTTATATTAATTAAAACAACCTCTCACCACAAATTCAACAAATTTTATTTTAACCTTATGTAGATTTCGACTACAAAGTAATCATCTTCAGAGGTATTTTTACAAATAACTGTTATTTGTAAATATACCTCAGAAGATGATTACTTTGTAGTCGAAATGTACATAAGGTTAAAACAAAATTTGTTGAATTTGTGGTGAGAGGTTGTTTTAATTAATATAAACATTTACGCCACAGTTGCTTTAAGTTGTTGTGAACACAGAATGTGTTAATATTTTGAAATAGGTTGTATAGAAAAAGTTTGTTGAGAGTGCAAATAATAAATCTAATCAATAAACTCATCGGTTTAAAAATTAGAGTTATTGAAATGAAGCATTCTGAGCAGTTTGAATCTGTACTAATTATAATAGGACCAAACTATTTTGTTTAAAAAAATTGTATTATTTGACTAATAACATTGAATTTATTATTATTCATGTGGGATATTAGTATACAAACTATAAACACGTCAATGCATCCACATTAGTTAAAGTTGAAGTTTCTTGATGTAATCATCTTCAATTCACTGATTAAACTATTTTTACACTACTTAACTAAGTGAATACGTAATTGCTTACTTGCTGACGCGTTTCAAAACGATCGTTCTTTTTACGACAGGGAAAATATACTTTATGACCACACACACTTTGAAGCCAATAGTCTTTTCAAATACATCACACAAGATGCCGACACTTCACCTAATGTCATAAATCCAACCCTGTCATACCGTTTGTAAAGAGCTAAAAGCTGCTAGTAGAAGGTTAGTTTCGTAAAAGGAACGATCGTTTTGAAACGTCAGTAAGTAAGCAATTACGTATTCACTTAGTTAAATAGTGTAAAATTAGTTTAGTCACATTAGTTAGTTTAATTTTTAAGTAATTTCAAAACTTGCTAACATTTTTAAGCATTTCTGTTTTCAACAGCTGTTAGTATGTTATTGGTATCATACCAGATACCAATAAGTCAAAAGCAGTATTTCAGATATATTAAAACTCAAACAATTTTGACAAAAATCCATTGTTTTAGTAGCTTCTACCATTGTTATCCTAAATATTACTAATAGTATATAATGTATTATCAGTTGTAGCTATTCTACATTGAAACTGTCAAAAATTGTACATGTTGCATGTCAGTCTCCCTTTGATCCAGGAATGATGTTGAAGTCACTTGCACACTTTGATATGTAAATTTAGACCGAAATCACAGTCACATGCACATTTATTATCACCTGACACATTAGTCAATTAAAATATATTTCAGTATCATTATTAGACTTAAAATTTGAAAATATTACACCGTGGAGATATGTTATACAAATATTTACAAACATAAAGCTTGAAGCAGGAGGAACAACTTTTGTTATTATACTAAGTGAAGAGCTAAATACACTATGAAAATCATCTAAATTGTCTACCAACACCAAATAGAAAGTGTTTTCAGACATCAATGGAAGTTAATCTGATGTTTTCAGTCAGTTAAAGTGATAAGGAAGTATTCAGATACAGAACTCACAGGTTACGAACAAGTAGCACAAGAAATGTTTTGAATCATTAGGAAACAGCAGTGTTTTACGAGCGAGTTTTTTTTTTTAAGTTACAAGCCTCTAAAGGTAGTAACTTGAAATGGCAATATGTTCAAGTAGACCTCCTTAGGGTTTGCTAGAGTAGGAATACTACTTGGAATAAAGTCTTTGATATTTTGTTTGTATTTTTGGTCTGTTGTTACCAACATATATTTTTTATTTAATATTTTAAGCAGTGATATACTTGAATATAATTGATTTTTGCTTCAAGATCAAATAAAATAAAAGTTTAAAGTAAATAATACTATTTTAAACCTAATTAAAATCATGCAAAGTTTTCCAAACCTTGTATTTAATTTCAGAATAATTAAGAATATTAAAATTCAGAATTTAGAAATAGTATGTGCGGGAGAAATTCAATTTTTTCAAACATATTTTAAATTCAGAAGGTTTTTAATTTTTTAATTAAATTAATATCTTAATACTTTAATTTTAAAAAAATATATTTATGGGTAATGAACTATGATAAATTAAAAATGTGTAAACCTTACAGTTTTCTGATTATTAAAGTTTTACCTTAAAATCACTGTTATAGTCTGGACTGACACCTCTGCATGTTGCAAGCTTTATGGGTTGTATGAATATTGCAATCTACCTATTACAACATGACGCCAGTCCTGATATAGCCACTGTACGAGGAGAGACACCACTACATCTTGCTGCTCGAGCTAATCAAACGGATATTGTAAGGATACTACTACGTAATAATGCCAGTGTAGATGCACGAGCTAGAGAAGAACAAACGCCTTTACATGTTGCATCCAGATTAGGTAACAGTGATATTGTTATGCTTTTACTACAACATGGTGCTTCTATTGATGCTACTACTAAGGATCTGTATACACCACTTCATATTGCAGCAAAGGAAGGTCAAGATGAGGTAAGTTTTAAAATTTGTTTTAGTCAATATAGTTTATCAATATAGTTGCATACTAGGTGTGTTCAAAAAATACCTGGAATTTTCTTTTTATGAAAAAAATATTTATTCATCTACATCAATATTGTTCCCTTCAAAGTAGTCTCCACTAGATATTATGCACTTATGCCAGCGCTTTTTCCAATTCTCAAAACGCTTCTGGAACTCGATCTTTGGGATAGCTTTGAGCTCTTTCAGCAGTGCACTTTTAATGTCATCAATGCTTGTGAAACGACGGCCCTTTAAGGTTTTTTTTATTTTTAGAAAAAGGAAAAAGCCACAAGGGGTCATGGGTCATGTCTGGTGAATATGGAGGTTGGGGCATCATTACAGTGTTATTTTTCGCCAAAATATCACGAAAAAGTGACGATGTGTGAGCCAATGCATTATTGTGATGCAAAAGCCATAAATTGTTTTGCCACAAACTAACGTTTTCTTCGCACTGCTTCACACAAACGGCATTGAACTTGTAGATAGTACACTTTATTGATCGTTTGACCTTGTGGCAAGAATTCATGATGCACTGTGCCATTAAAATCAAAGAACACAGTAAGCATAACCTTGACGCTCGACCGCACTTGCCTTTTTTGGTCTTGGAGAGCCAGAATGCTTCCACTGGGGCGATTGAGCCTTTGTTTCGACATCATATCCGTAAACCCATGTTTCGTCGCCTGTTATAATACGTTTCAGTAATTCTGCATTATTGCTGACTTCATTTAGTGATTCCTGAGCAACTTCCATTCCAAAATATATGCAAAAATGTCATGGCATGAGCCAGTCGATACGCCAACATCATCAGCAACTTCTCTGATTGTGATTTGGTGATCATTCATAACCATTGCTTCCACTTTTTCCACGTTTTCATCGGTTGTTGATGTCCTTGTTCATCATCGTCAACGTCTTCACGGCCATTTTGGAAACGCTTATTCCACTCGTAAATATTTGTTTTATTTTCCATAGCAGACTCTTCATAGGTCTTTGTTAATATTTCGCACACTTTGTTACACTTTATTTCATTTTGTACGCAAAACTTAATACAAATTCTTTGATCCATTTTTTTAACAATCGAAAATCACCGAGCTCATGAAAAAACGTCTAAGCTGAAAATTGTGTCATACTTCAGGGGCATGTATACCAAATTACGCATCTTTCAAATTACGAAAAAATTGTCATTATCAATGTCGCCAGAGATGTAGGCAGTCTTGTATTGCTTCACAACACATTCTACCTAGACTATTTGTTTTTTGTAATTTTTTTAGATTTGGAGTATCCATGTTAACCACTTTACCTATTTGTATTTTATTAGTTTTGAAAATAATTGAAAAATAAGGTCGTTTTTATTGTCGTTGAAGTTTTACCAAGACTTGTTTGGCTTCACTCTGGACATCCTATTCATACTGTTTGTTTTAAATATGTATTTTTATTTTTAGAATCGCAATGATATCCACTTTACTTTTTTTTTAATTTTTGAATTATTAAAAAAAATAAAACGTTTTAAATGTCGGCAGAGTTTTACGCAGTCTTATTTTGCTTTACACAGGACTTTCTATTCAACTGTTGGTTTCATAATTTTTTTTAGATTTAGAATCCTCATGATATCCACTTTTTTTATTTGTAATTTAACATTATTGAAATTAATAGAAATATGAGACGTTTTTAATGTCGTCAGAATTTACGGAGTCTTAATTTGCTTCATACGGGACTATCAATCCAGTCTGTTTGTTTTTATTATTTAGTTTTAGTTTTTGAATCCCTTGATGTCCACTTTATTTTTTTTTCTCTCAACATCTTTCAAATTAGGAAAAAATTGTCATTATCAATGTCGCCAGAGATGTAAGCAGTCTTGTATTGCTTCACAACACATTCTGCCTAGACTATTTGTTTTTGTAAGTTTTTTAGATTTGGAGTATCCATGTTAACCACTTTACCTATTTGTATTTTATTAGTTTTGAAATTAATTGAAAACAAAGGTCGTTTTTATTGTCGTTGATGCCTTACCCAGTCTTGTTTGGCTTCACTCAGGACATTCTATTCAGAATGTTTGTTTTAAATATTTATTTTTATTTTTGGAATCGCAATGATATCCACTTTGCTTATTTTTTAATTTTTGAATTATTAAAAAAAATAAAACCTTTTTAATGTCGACAGAGTTTTAAGCAGTCTTATTTTGCTTTATGTAGAACTTTCTATTCAACTATTGAGTTTCATAATTTTTTTTAGATTTAGAATCCTCATGATATCCAATTTTTTTTGTATTTTAACATTATTAAAATTCTTAGTAAAATAAGTCCTTTTTAATGTCGTCAGAATTTACGCAGTCTTATTTTGCTTCATAGGGGACTGCCTATCCAGTCTATTTGTTTTTATTATTTAGTTTAGGTTTTTGAATCCCTTGATATCCACTTTACTTTCTTTTTCTTTTTACATTTCTCAAATTAAGGAGAATTGTCATTATCAATGTGGCCAGAGTTTTAGGCAGTCTTGTAATGCTTCACAAAACACTTTCTATCTAGACTGTTTGTTTTTGTAATTTTTTGAGATTTTTAATATCCATTTTAACCACTTTACATATTTGTATTTTATTAATTTTGAAATTAATTGAAAAATAAGGTCGTTTTTATTGTAGTTGAAGTTTTACCCAGTCTCGTTTGGCTTCACTCAGCACATTCTATTCAGACTGTTTGTTTTACATATTTATTTTTATTTTTGGAATCACAATGATATCCACTTTGCTTATTTTTTAATTTTTGAATTATTAAAATAAATAAAACTTTTTTAATGTCGATAGAGTTTTACGCAGTCTTATTTTGCTTTACACATTACTTTCTAATAAACTGTTGTTTTTTTTTTATATTTAGAATCCTCATGATATATATTTTTTTTATTCGTATTTCAACATTATTGAAATTAATTGAAAAATAAGTTTTTTTTAATGTCGTCAGAATTTACGCAGTCTTATGTTGCTTCACACAGGACTTTCTATTCAACTGTTGGTTTTCGTAATTTTTTTAAGATTTAAAATCCTCATGATATCCACTTTTTTTATTTGTGTTGTAACAAATTTGAAATTATTAGTAAAATAAGACTTTTCAATGTCGTCAGAATTTTCGCAGTCTTGTTTTACTACACTTAGAACTTTTTATCTAGACTGTTTCTTTTTTTTAGTTTTAGATGTAGAATTCCCATAATTCCAATCTATTTATTTGTATTTTATCAATTTTGAAATTAATAGAAAATAAAACGTTTTATTAAATTGAAAATAAAATTAGACCTTTCTTAATGTCGTCAGAATTTACGCAGTCTTATTTTGCTTCACACAGGAGTATCTATCCAGACTGTTTGTTTTTGTATTTTTGTCTATATTGAGAATGCCTATGATATCCACTTTACCTATTTGTGTTTTATTAATTTTGAAAATAATTTAAAATAAGGTCATTTTATTGTCGTTGGAGTTTTACGCAGTCTTGTTTGGCTTCACTCAGGATATTCTATTCAGACTGTTTGTTTTAAATATTTATTTTTAATTTTTGAATCGCAATGATATCCTCTTTATTTTTTGTTTAATTTTTGAAATATTAAAAAAATAATAAGTTTTCAATGTCGTTAGAGTTATACTCAGTCTTGTTTTGCTTCACACAGGACTTTCTATCTAGACTCTTTGTTTTTGTTATTTAGTTTTAATTTGGATTCCCCATGATCCGTTTATTTATTTGTTTTTCAGTATTTATTTTGTAAAAAAGGATATTTTTAATGTCGTCAGGGTCTTAGGCAGTCTTGTTTTGCTTCACACAGGACTTTCTATCTAGACTCTTTGTTTTTGTTATTTAGTTTTAATTTGGACTCCCCATGATCCGTTTATTTATTTGTTTTTCAGTATTTGTTTTGTAAAAAAGGATATTTTTAATGTCGTCAGGGTCTTAGGCAGTCTTGTTTTGCTTCACACAGGACTTTCTATAAAACTGTTTGTTTTTGTTTTAAGTTTTAGATTTGGAATCCCCATGATTCCACTTTAATTATATTGTTAATTGAAAAATAAAGTCGTTTTTGTTGTTGATGGAGTTTTATGTAGTCTTGTTTCACACAGGACATTCTATTTAGACTTTTTGTTTTTGTTATTTAGTTTTAATTTGGTATCCCCATGATATCCACTTTGTTTATTTTTATTTCAATTTTTTTTTAAACTAGTAGCTCACGTGAAGATGGAATCAACAAAAAAGTATGTTTTTAATGTCTATAGGTTCTCATGCATTCTTGTTTTGCTTCACTTAGGACTTTCTACATAGATTGTTTGTTTTTAAGTTTCGTTTTAGTTTCAGATTCCCCATGATGATCACCTTTTTCTGTTTTGTTTTTTATTATTTTGAAATTTAAAGAAAAAAAAACGTTTTTAATGTCCTAAGTGTTTTCCCTAGTCTTGTTTTGTTTCAAACAGGACTTTCTACTTAGACTGTTGGTTTTCGTAATTTTTTCTAAAATTGGAATCCTCATGATATCCACTTTTTTTGAAATTATAATAAAAATAAAACGGTTTTAATATCGTAAGAGTTTTACCAATTTTTGTTTTGCTTCACATTGTACTTTCGACTTACTTTGTTTGTTTTTTTGTTTTCGTTTTAGTTGTGGCATCCAAATGATATCCACTTTACTTATTTATAATAAACATTTTTTTAAATATTAATAAAATAAGACGTTTTTAATGTGGTCAGAATTTACACAGTCTTATTTTGCTTCATATGTGACTATCTATCCGGTCTGTTTGTTTTTATTATTTAGTTTTAGTTTTGGAATCCCTTTATATAAACTTTACTTTTTTTTCTTTTAACACTTTTCAAATAAATGAAAATTGTCGTTATCAATGCCGCCAGAGTTTTAGGTAATATTTTTTTAATTAAAGAAAAAATAACACTTTTTTAATGTGGTCACAGTTTTACCCAGTCTTGTTTGGCTTCACTCAGGACTTTCTATTCAGACTGTTTGTTTTAAATATTTAGTTTTAGTTTTGGAATCGGAATGATTTCCGCTTTACTTATTTTAATTTTTGAAGTATTAAAAAAATAACACGTTTTTAATTCTTGAATTGTGTATTCCATTACGTTTGGTGAATCTTATTAATCACTTAAACAATAGTTTATGACTATCCGAACTTTATATTTAGTAAATTTTTGATACAACACTATAATAATAGACAAGTTATGGTACAAAATACAAAAAAAAACACTAAAATTAACACTACAGACAGGGAAAACAAATACATCGCATTACCATTCATAAACAAAACAACAAACAAAATAGACCTCAAATTTCAAAAAATAAGTTACAAAATAGCATACAAAACCAATAACAAATTACAATACAAAATACAACACAACACCAACAATAAAGATAAACTACAAGCACCAGGCGTATACAAACTAAATTGCGACGAATGTAACAAATTCTAAATTGGACAAACAGGTCGCAGCTTTAAACAAAGAGTCGAAGAACACAAACATAACACCAACTCAACATTTTTCAATCACTTAAAAGAAACAGGACACAAATACACAGACATTTATCATAATTTAGAAATCCTACACATCAACAAAAAAGGAACACATCTCAACACACTAGAACAATATGAAATTTACAGACACAAAAAAAACAAAAACAAACATATTAAACAAACAAACAAAATACAAATCATACATACTCTTTGATACTATCGAAAACCTACCTTTAAATCCATCACCGCTTGACCCAACATCTCCAAGCAGAAGACACTGATGAAGATCGAAAAAGTTCTGTCTCAGTAAGTTTTAACAAATTTACTAAATATAAAGTTCGGATAGTCATAAATTATTGTTTAACTCTTTGCTGCACGGAACTATTCCAAGTTCTGTGACCCCATGTTGCACGGAACTATGAAAAATTAAAAAATTCTAATATTTAATTGTTTTCTGTTTTATTGGGTATCAGGTAACATGTTGATACAAATTTAGAATTTTTTCCTTTGTCATATATATAAATAATGGGTGTTACATTTTCTGTAACACTATGTAAGCCGATGCTAAAGGCTGTTACATTGTTTGTATGACTATGGAACATGTAATTTGAGTAATTTCTACTGAAACACAAAATGTATTGTAGTATGTTTACTAGGTTGTTGTGGAGTGAATGAAAATGCAAATGACTAGGTCAAACTCAGGTTATATTATTATGAGATACACTTAATAAATACCTATGATTATTGTTAGAGGGAAATTAAAAAAACATTCATTTACTGCATACACTGAAAGTCTCTTGCCAATTTACTGCTTTGAGTGATACTTTTGGAGACAGTCCTTGTTTTTGATCAAGCACAGAGGAACACAGCAAATGGAACACATCCAGAATGTCGACACTTGTTTCTTCTTAGTGCTACATAAGGTGCATCGCCGTCTTGTAGCTCTTTTTAGCTGATTGGAAGAGGCGGACCGTCGTATTTCTGTAGGAACATTTGGTTTGCTGCAAGCTACCTTCAGTTTTGTACTGGGACCAGGGCTACAGTTTGTGTGTGTAACATACTGGTTCCCGACAAGTCCAAACACAATTTGTCGTCGAAATGTTTTGAGGTCCATTCTTTCAATGGGAAGGCAGTTGTGAATAGCAAACGCATTTATAACAGCAGCATCGATAAAGAAAAAGAAAATCCTGTGCCACCACTTGCGACTCTTTCGGCTTATTTCATAAGCGGCTTTTCTTTGGTCAAACTTATCCGCGCAGTTCATATTCAAATTATAGTCGAATATGGCAACTGGGCAGATAACATTGATCCGCTCCCCATTAGTTTGTTTCCTCTTGACTGTAGTGGGTTCGCGTGGGTCATGGAAATTAGATACCATATGGACCGCTTTATTATCAATCCACTTCACCGCAGATATCCCTTTGTCACTAACGTACCAGTCGTAGTCTCCACAGATCATGTCTGCTGTAGCCTTGAACTTTGGCAGATGTTTCCTCTTGACTGTAGTGGGTTCGCGTGGGTCATGGAAATTTGATACCATATGGACCGCTTTATTATCAATCCACTTCACCGCAGATATCCCTTTGTCACTAACGTACCAGTCGTAGTCTCCACGGGTCATGTCTGCTGTAGCCTTGAACAGCAGATGTCATCTTGTTCTAGGTCATCTTCTGATTCTCCCCCTGAAGGTATAGGTTGAAAAAGAAGATACTCTTCTATTTCTTTCTCATCAAGAATTCTCTTCGACATTTTGACACCTAGAATAAAATCTTCAATCAGGATAAGACAAATTTATTGATGTAGTCTAACCTAACCTAACCTTACCGTGTCTCTAAAGAAAATTATTATTTTTAGCTTGAAAATTTTATGTAGGAGTTGTGAATTGAAAAAACGTGAATTATACTTATGCTGAATAAATAACTTGCGGCCAAGAGGAAAAATTCAAAATCTGTAAATGGTATTCCATGTTGCATGGTGTTACATTTTTTGAACAAGGGCCGGACCCCGCTTTCATAGTGTTACATAATTTGTATTCAATATAACCTATCACCTAGTAATGTGTAACTGAAATAAATCATGTGAATACAACATTATATTGTATAACGAAACCATAAGTTCATTTTCCATTAAGAATAAGTAGAATCAATAATAAACTTACCTCAATAATCACGAAAGTATCAATGACAACAGTAACCACCAACAGAATCACAGTTGAACATCTCTGAGCACAATAAATAAATATGTTTCCTTCAAATACCCACATACCCCATTTAGTGGTGATCTATTGAACTACAGGGAAATAGTTCCAAAGTAGTAGCGCTGTGTGTCTGGTTAGAAAAAAATAAAAAATGTGGTGTTACACAAAATGTAACACTGTGAAACAATGGACAAAAATTTGGTGTTACATTTTCTGTAACACTATGCTGCAAAGAGTTAAGTGATTAACAAAATGTTTTTAATGTCATTGGAGTTTTATCCAGTCTTGTTTTGCTTCACACAGGACTTTCTATATAGACTGTGTTTTTTTAGTTTCGTTTCAGTTTTAGAAGGCCAATGATGTCCACTTTTTTATTTGTATTTTAACATTTTTTAAATTAATGAAAAAATAACACATTTTGAATGTCGTCAGAGTTTTATGTAGTCCTTTTTTGCTTCACACAGGAATTTCTATTTGCTCTTGGATTTTGCTTTTAGTTATGATTTGGAGTCCCCATGATATCCACTTTATTTATTTGTATTTCAATTTCTTTTTTTTAAGGATGTTTTTAATGTTGTCAGGGTCTTACGCAGTCTTGTTTTCCTTCACACAGGACTTTCTACCTAGACGGTTAGTTTTTATTATTTAAGTTTAGTTTTTGAATCCCTGTGTAATCTACTTTACTTATTTGTATCTTAACTTTTTTTAAATATTAAAAAAAATACATTTTTAATGTCGTTGGAATTTTAAATAGTCTCTTTTTGCTTCACACAGGACTTTCAATACAGACTGTTGGTTTTTGGTATTTAGTTTTACATTTGTAATCTCCAAGTATCCACTTCACATATTTAGAGTTTAATATTTTTAAAATTCATAAAAAAATAATACTTTTTTATGTCGAGTTTTACGCAGTCTTGTTTTGCTTCACTTAGAAGTTTTTATCTAAACTGTTTGTTTTTGTTTTTAGTTTTAGATTTGGTATCCCCATGATTCCAATTCAATTATTTGTATTTTATTAATTTTGAAATTAATTGAAAAATAAGGTCGTTTTTATTGTCGTTGGAGTTTTACCCAGTCTTGTTTGGCTTCACTCAGGACTTTCTATTCAGGCTGTTTGTTTTAAATATTAATTTTGAGTTTTTGAATCGCAATGATATCCACTTCACTTATTTTTAAATTTTTGAAATATTTAAAAAAATAAAACGTTTTTAATGTCGACAGAGTTTTAAGCAGTCTTGTTTTGCTTTACACAGGACTTTCTATTTAGACTTTTTGTTTTTGTTATTTAGTTTTAATTTGGAATCCTCATGATATCCACTTTATTTATTTGTATTTCATATATTTTTTTTTAAACTAGTAGCCGACGTGAAGATGGAATCAACAAAAAAGTATGTTTTTTATGTCTATAGGTTCTCACGCATTCTTGTTTTGCTTCAGTTATGACTTTCTACATGGATTGTTTTTTTTTAATTTCGTTTTAGTTTTAGAATCCCCATGATAGTCACCTTTTTCTGATTGTATTTTACCATTTTTGAAATTGATAGAAAAAAGACGTATTTAATATCGCAGAGTTTTATACAGTCTTGTTTTGCTTCACGCAGGACTTTCTACTTAGACTGTTGGTTTTCGTAATTTTTTTTAGAATTGGAATCCTCATGATATCCACTTTTCTTATTTCAATTTTAACATTTTTTAAATAAATTTAAAAATAAAAATGCTCTATTATCATCAAAGTTTTACCAATTTTTTTTTTTATTCACATTGGACTTACTACTTACTTTGTTTTTTTTTATTTTCGTTTTAGTTGTGGAATCTAAATGATATCCACTTTACTTACTTATAATTAACATTCTTTTTTTTTTAATATTAATAAAATAAGACATTTTTAATGTCGTAAGAGGTTTTCCTAGTCGAGTTTTTCTTCACACAGGACTTTCTACATAGATCGTTTTTATTATTTAGGTTTATTTTCTGAATGCCTGTATCGTAATCTACTTTACTTATTTATATCCTACCATTTTTTTAATTAATTAAAAACAAGACGTTTTTAAAGTCGTTGGAATTTTAAACAGTCTCTTTTTGCTTCACACAGGACTTTCAATCCAGACTGTTGGTTTTTGTTATTTAGTTTTAAATTTGTAATCCTCAATATATCCACTTTACATATTTGTAGTTTAATATTTTTAAAATTATTAAAAAATAATACTTTTTTTATGTCATCAGAGTTTTACGCTGGCTTGTTTTGTTTCCCTTAGAACTTTTTATCAAGACTGTTTGTTTTTGTTTTTAGTTTTAGATTTGGAATCCCCATGATTCCACTTTAGTCATTGTATTTTATTAACTTTAAAATTAATAGAAAAATATAAAATTTTTAATGTCGTCAGAGTATAACCTAGTCTTGTTTTGCTTCACACGGGACTTTCTACATAGATTTTTAGTTTTTTTATTTCGTTTTAGATTTGGAACCCTGATAATATACACTTTTTTTGTATTTTAACATTTTTTAATTAGTAAAAAAATACGACTTTTTTAATGTCGGAGTTTTACCCAGTCTGGCTTGGCTTCACTCAGGACTCTCTATTCAGACTGTTTGTTTTAAATATTTAGTTTTAGTTTTGGAATTGCGATGATATGCACTTTACTTATTATTTAATTTTTTAAATAAAAAAAACATATAAGTTTTTTAATGTCGACAGGGTTTTACTCAGTCTTATTTTGTTTCACACAGGACTTTCTATTAGACTCAAATTTATTTTTTTTAGATTTGGAATTTATTTTTTTTAGATTTATTTTTTTAGATTTTTTAGATATTATAACACTTTTGAAATTAATAGAAAAATAAAACGATTTTAATGTTGTAAGAGTTTTACCAAGTCTTGTTTTGTTTCACATTGGAATTTCTATTTACTTTGTTTGTTTTTTTAATTCCGTTTTAGTTGTGGAATCCAAATGATATCCACTTTACTTATTTATATTTAACATTTTTTAAAATACTAATAAAATAAAACCTTTTTTAATGTCGTCAGAATTTACGCAGTCTTATTTTGCTTCATATGGGATGATCTATCCAGACTGTTTGTTCTTATTATTTAGTTTTAGTATTGGAATCCCTTAATATCTACTTTACTTTTTTTTCTTTTAACATTTTTCAAATTAAGAAAAATTGTCGTTATTAATGTCGCCAGAGTTTTAGGTAGTCTTGTATTGCTTCACAAAAAAACTTCTATCTAGACTGTTTGTTTTTGTAATTTTTTTTTAGATTTTTGAATGCCTATGATAACTACCTTATTTATTTGTATTTCACTGTTTTTTAAAACATAAGGATGTTTTTAATGTCGTCAGGGTCTTAGACAGTCTTATTTTGTTTCACACAGGACTTTCTATAAAACTGTTTGTTTTTGTAATTTTTCTAAGATTTGATATCCACTTTTTTTGTTTGTATTTTAACATTTTTGAAATTAATAGAAAAATAAGACATTTTTAATGTCATAAGAGTTTTCCCTAGTTGTGTTTTGCTTCACACAGGACTTTCTACCTAGACTGTTTGTTTTTATTATTTAGGTTTAGTTTTTGAATCCCTGTGTAATCTACTTAAGTAATTACTTATTTGTATCTCAAAATTTTTTAAATTAATAAAAAAATAAGACGTTTATAATGTCGTCGGAATTTCAAACAGTCTCTTTTTGCTTCACGCAGGACTTTTAATTCAGACTGTTGGTTTTTGTTATTTAGTTTTAAATTTGTAATCGTCAATATATCCACTTTACATGTTTGTAGTTTAATTCTTTTAAAATAAATAAAAAAATAATACTTGTTTTATGTCATCAGAGTTTTGCTCAGGCTTGTTTTGTTTCACTTAGAACTTTTTATCAAAACTGTTTTTGTTACGATTGTTTCGATTATTTTTAGATTTAGCCCCATGATTCCACTTCAATTATTTGTATTTTATTAATTTTTAAAAGTTTTTAATGTCGTCGTTCTTTAACCCAGTCTTGTTTTGCTTCACACAGGACTTTTTACATAGATTTAATTTCGTTTTAATTTTAGAATCCCAATGATATCCACTTTACTTATTTATATTTCATCTCTTTTTTAAATTAAAAATAAAATAAGATGGTTTTAATGTCATCAGAATTTGCAGTCTTATTTTGCTTCATACGGGACTGTCTATCCAGTCTGTTTGTTTTTATTATTTAGTTTTAGTTTTGGAATCCCTTGCTATCCACTTTACTTTTTTTTCTTTTACTATTTTTCAAAATAAGACAAATTGCCGTTATCAATGTCGCCAGAGTTTTAGGCAGTCTTGTATTGCTTCACAAAAACTTTCTATCTAGACTGTTTGTTTTTGTAATTTTTTTCGATTTGGAATGCCAATGATAACCTCTTTACTCTTTTGAATTTTAATATTTTTGAAATTAATAGAAAAATAGGACATTTTCAATGTCGTTTTACCAAGTCTTGTTTGGCTTCTGACAGGAGTTTCTATTCAGACTGTTTGTTTTAAATATTTAATTTTAGTTTTGGAATTGCAATTATATCCGCTTTACTTATTTTTTTAATTTTTGAAATATTAAAAAAAATTATACGTTTTCAATGTGGTTAGAGTTTTAAGCAGTCTTGTTTTGCTTCACACAGGATTTTCTATCTAGACTCTTTGTTTTTGTTATTTAGTTTTAATTTGGAATAGACCAACAAACAAGTTGAACAATATATACTAACAGATTCACAACTATTAGGCTATATAGTTGAAAAAAACATTTTTTCCATTCCCATCTTGCAGCTATTTTCCTATTGGTCTGGCTTAAGGACGTTAACAAAATTTTACTTGGTGCAAATTGGGCCACGAACATTTGGAAAGAGGACTTTTACTACATTTTTTTATACTTACAATTAATAATATAATAATTTTTTTCTCATTTAGTACTTTTTTAATGACATTTTATTTTCAAATAAAAAAGTCTCACTTTCAAGTAAATAGAAGAATCACAAGATAGTCAGTTTTTGCTGTTATCTTGATAACGGTCAGTATGGGTAAAGCTTTATAAGCTGGCCCTTGAGGGGCTGAGGGCCTTGGCGAGAGGCCAAGGGGGAGGGGAGGATGGAGGTGCTCCCAGGTCATTTTCAAAACCATCGACCCTTAGAATTCCGCTGACTCATAGTGTTGACTCGATATTTTGTTACTTATTAATACTTTTCAATATTTGTGGTTTGAGGCTGTGTGTATTATTTATTAATACACAGTTAATTATTCAAGTATTTAATTTGGTTTATTTTAATATATTTTACTGAACATTTGTCTGGATATAAGTCTAAATGTATTACAAGCAATAAATTTAGGATACCAATAACAGCAGTACATTTTTGGGTGTTGCTTGGACTAGAGATTTTGGAAGGGTAAGTTGGCAGGCCTGTACTGACTCAAATTTAGTTCACTTTAAAGCACATCTTCTTAATAAGTTATCCGCTACAATAACATGACGCTTATATTAAAATATGTATATTCAATAGCATAAATCAAAATCACATTTTAGTTATTAGAATATAAAAAACTATTGAACTTGGAAAATTTGTCTTTCCAATCAATGACAATTTTTAAATATGTTCTATATGGTAAAATTTAAATTTAATTTAATTTGTTGTAGAGTTTCTAAAATTAGTTTAAGGTTTTATATTACATTTAATATAATTATATATTAATTATTTGTTGTATTTATTTTAAATAAATTTTAATTTCCTTTTATTATTTTACAATTCTTGTTCCAAGTATAAAATTTCATTTATATAATTTAATTCCTTTTTATTTTAAATGAATTGACTGTTTTCAATTTTATATATATCATAATAAACCTCTGATTGAGCAATGCACTCAAAAAATCTCATTGTCTCATTGTTATTATTTTTCTGTTATTTTTCATGGTATATATTGAATATAGAAGTTAATATTTTACCATCGATTGTTCTATTAGACTACTTTATCAATATTGCATTGTTTTATCTCTAATCAGTGTAATAAATACAAACAGAAGTTTTAAACATCACTTTGCTACCAGTTAAGCTTTTATTTTTGATCATGTATCTGTGAAAAATAAAATTCTATTCGGTTATATTTCATTAATATGGAACTCAGTTTTCACTATATTTGGTCTCTTTATTTTATTTACCCTTGTTGGTAGTGTTTATAAATGTGATATACACTTCAGTTGTTCATGTTGGTTGTGTGTATCACTTTGACAAGTGAATCAGTATTCTTGTTTATTATATGCATCAATTTAATACAAATGTACATATATATATATATATATATATATATATATATATATATATATATGAGATTACAATTAATATAAGTAAAGTAACATACCCTATGTGTTAAAACATCTGCTCTACCCCATAGCTATAACATAGAATCAGCTGTTTTATGAAATCATATATTATTATTTACTTTAAGCCAAATGGGACGAAATAACTATACCTTTCCCCTTTTGTGAAAAGTTTTCCCCAAATATAAAACTAAAATTAATTTATTAACAAGTATTTATTGAATTATTATTTTAAAAAACTGTATCGACATCAATTGTGTTCCATTATAAGTTTCAAAAGTGTATTTGAACATGAATGGATGAATAAAAGTAATTTTATCAAACGATTTGAAAATTTGGTCCAGATACAAATAAAGAGAGAGTGAAGTAAAAAAAGGAATTGAAAATGTTAGTTTATTCCCAAATGCCATTGACTGGATCTCTAAAGTATCTAACTTGAAATATTTAACATGTTAAAAGTAAAATCATATTTTTATTGGGATGGTTAATTAAGGAGTTTACATCGGTCCTAAAAACTTTGGCGGTGTACACCCGACAACAACAATTCAGATGTGCTCATGTTTTTCGAAGTATTTGTCACATTTACTCTTCTTAATTTTTTTCCATATGCAAGGTTTACCGAAAATGCCAGCATAAATATACAACGCATTAAATTTACCTGTTTAAATATAAAACAATCCATTCATGCTAACCACACTCATTTGCAACATAATAACTTATGTTAATAATCAAGAGGAAGAATATCGAGACAGCCACAGCCACCTCTAGTGACGAATTCTTATGTCCGCGATCTAGACTCTGGACAACAATAGAATCAGCTGTTTATTCGACTATTGCGTTTATTACCTTGTAGGTTATATTTTCTTAATAGTTTGAAACTTTAGTGAATGCATTGGTATTATGGCATTTTGTGTGAAGGTTTTCAAATTAAATATAAGTGTTATTGGTTTCTAATATTAATTATCTGTGAGGTTTCCTTTATTGTTTTGTAAAGTTATTTTTACTACGCCAAAGAATTTACATTACTTATAAAAATAATATTTAAATTACAGAAATAATTTTATCGCATCTAATCACATATATACCTAAGTCTAGATAAAATTATGTGTTTGTTATAGGAAACCTACTTTATTTGATAAGTATTATATGATAATATGTCTATTCTTTACGAAGCATCTCTAGCAAATACTTTAAGGCAGTGCGAGGTTATACTTTCCAAACTACAAATAATTGTAAATATCCTAACACGTGTGCAAAGTAAGTTTGGAGGGATGTAACTTACAATTGTTCTAATCCGTTGGTATTTTCGGTTTAATTCTGCTAACATTTAATAATAGATTTTTTTAAACTTATTGTAAATCTCTCGTATTCTCCTCACGATTTGTATTTAGTAATGACAAAAACTATTTAGGTATTCACGTAACCCTAATGACATTTCATTTCTTGTGGCGTTAATTTCTTAAAATAAATAATTCTGAAAAACACAATAAATCAAATAATATTTTAATAAGGTGATGCATAAATAAAAATGTGAGGTATTTTATCAGAAAAAACGTGTTTAAAATGTATAAAAGAGTCAAATGAACACAAATTCGAAACGTTTTGTTAGAAATAAAACAAGTTTGTTTTTCTTTGAATTTTTTGAAATTTACGTTATAAGTGTTTATATAACATTATAAAAATTTCGTAAAACTTAAGTGATATTAATAACAAATATGAAAACATGTGAGTAAATGGAAAATTGGACACTAAAATCTTATTGAATATTTTTCTTAAAACAGAAGTATTGTTGTTATCTTCAACGGGTAATTCAAGTTCTAGGGCAATGTGGCCTTTAGGTAGTTGCTGTAATGACAGAGACAACATAGTGAACCTAAACCTATGTAAAAGAGGGTTATAGAGGAGAACATAAAGTGTTATTATTAAAATTTGCAGTGCAAACTGATGGAGAGCCAAGCAGAGGATGACTTGAAAAAGCACCGTCAGATTTCCACAGACCCAACTCGCATCGTGCAGTGCGCAAAGGTGAGTTGATGGGTTACGTATGTTTGCTGTAATGTATGAGTAGTTGGGTATTTAGTTGCCCTGTGTTCTGCTATGTAAACGCTTTTAATGAAAAGGTACAACTAGGTCAGTAAGCTTTAATCCAAGGCTGGAGTTTTATTTTAAAATAATTTTCTTTTGTTCGCCTGCTCTCTGCCCTGAAACACAATAGCCTAGGCTCTAGGCTATGCCATCAGAATATAACATACCGTATTTTTAATTTTTTTGTGAAAGCGACTAACCTGAAACTGTTTGTTAATAGAAGCCGTAGAAGTAACTTAACAAGCTAGCTGTGCTCCATTTATCTGTCGAAAATCTCTCATTCTCAGCAAATTTGCAATGAAGCCCAATCGGTCTGTATCTATTTCCCAGTGTTTCCTGAATACATTGGCAGGAGATACATGTCTTTATTGCACCATCGGTGAGGCGTGGTGTCGAGCTGGATGTAGAATCTAAAAGAGTCATTGTATTGAATTGAAACCTTTGTGAAGGCGACTAACCTGAAACCATTTGTTAATAGAAGCCGCAGAAGTAACTTGATAAGGTAGTTGCGCTCCATTTATCTGTCGAAAATCTCTCATTCTCAGCAAATTTGCAATGAAGCCCAATCGGTCTGTATCTATTTCCCAGTGTTTCCTGAATACATTGGCAGGAGATACATGTCTTTATTGCACCATCGGTGAGGCGTGGTGTCGAGCTGGATGTAGAATCTAAAGGAGTCATTGTATTGAATTGAAACCTTTGTGAAGGCGACTAACCTGAAACCGTTTGTTAATAGAAGCCGTAGAAGTATCTTAACAAAGTAATTGCCCACCATTTGTCTGTCTAAAATATCTCATTCTCAGCAAATGTGCAATGAAGCCCAATCGGTCTGTATCTATTTCCCAGTGTTTCCTGAATACATTGGCAGGAGATACATGTCTTTATTGCACCATCGGTGAGGCGTGGTGTCGAGCTGGATGTAGAATCTAAAGGAGTCATTGTATTGAATTGAAACCTTTGTGAAGGCGACTAACCTGAAACCGTTTGTTAACAGAAGCCGTAGAAGTATCTTAACAAAGTAATTGCCCACCATTTGTCTGTCTAAAATATCTCATTCTCAGCAAATGTGCAATGGAGCATAATGGCTCTGTGGCCTCTCTTCATGCTACCCAGCACCCTCCAAACCACGTGCAGGTAGTAGTCATGCATTGTCGTGGATTGGGGCAAAGCTGAAAAAATTGTACCCGCAATAAGAGTTACACCGAATATGCCGCCACATCCAATATTTATTGAAGCACAACGACGTAAGTGCAAATAGCTGTTAATGAGGACTCGTCAAAGCGTCTTTGGGACTCCTGTAAATAATATTTTGTTAAAATATTGATGTATATATATATATGCACGAATTAATATTAAAAATAAAAGTAATGTAGCACAAAAAACATGTAAACAAGCAGAAATTCTGTGGGTTAGAAATGAAATCAAATTTTTATATAAGAAACAAAATGAAATAACTTTTGAAATTTATAAATTACACTTAAAACTAACATTTTTTATGGATAAAACAAAATGGGAAGAAAAATTTAATAAAATTAATATCTTTTTGTTTAAATATAGACAAAGAAAAATGAACACTCTAACCAAAAAACTAGATATATTAAAAATGAACAAAGATAAAAATAATGAAGTAATCATACAACATCATAAGTTTCACCCCAATTTTGTTAATTTAACAAATACTAAATTCAGCAACAATGAAATAAAAATTTTAGAAAATAATAATAAAGTTAACCTTAAAAAAGATATAAAAAGAAATATTGATTCAATAATAATAGATACTGAATTGGCGATCAATAAATTAAAAGTAGAGGAACAAGAAAACATGCGAATAAAAACATCACATGAAATAATAAAGTTAATTAAAAATAACAAAACTAATCATACACAAATAAAAAAATACTCGCAAATTCATCAAATTAAACAAAAATTACAAACTAATGATCTTATTTTGACAAAAGCTGATAAAGGTAATGCTGTAGTTATTATTGATAAACAAGAACATATAAATAAAACTGAAAATTATATATCTAAAAACCAATATACAGAAATAAATAAAGATCCCACAGACAAATATCAAAATGAAATAAAAAATATAATAAAAACATCATCTAAATTATTTAATCAAAAATATACTAATAATTACATGAATGAGAATCCAAAAATTCCAAGATTAAATGGACTAATTAAGTTGCACAAAGAAGATAAACCAATTAGGCCATTAGTTAATTTTACAACTGCTCCTTCTTATAAAATTTCAAAATATTTAGCTGTATTACTTAAAGATAAGGTAAAATTAAATAATACTTATAATATAAAAAACTCGATTGAACTTATTGAAAAATTAAAAGATATTAAAATTGATAATAATACAAAATTAATATCATTTGATGTTACTAACATGTATAATAACATACCTATAATGAAAACACTTGAAATAATAAAAAATAATATAGATACATTTGAAAAAGATAACACATTAACACAAGAAATAATAAATACATTAAAAATCATATTAAATCAAAATTATTTTTTATATAATAATAAAATGTATAAACAAAAGGATGGATTAACAATGGGCTCTCCAATGTCCAGCATATTATCGGAAATATTTTTACAAAATATAGACATTGGTATAAATAAGATTATTAAAACATATGATCAAAATGGACACTGGTTTAGATATGTAGATGATGGATTATACATATCAAACAATAATGGTTCAAATATTGACAAAATATTAAAATGTATAAATAATATACACGAAAATATAAAATGTACTCATGAATTTGAATCAAAAAATAAACTAAATTATTTAGATATTACAATTACTAGAAATAAAGAATCATTTGAATATAATATATATAGAAAACCAACGCAGACAAATCAAATAATACCTAATTATTCAAATCATCCATACAACCAAAAAATGGCAGCGCCTTATAATTTACTACATAGAATGCACAAAATACCAATGAACTTAAATGATCAAATAAAAGAGAAAAATATAATATATCAAATTGGTTTAGAAAATGGATATAAAAAAAAAATATAGATAAATTTAATAATAATATAATAACAAAACAGAAACTCAAAAATAATTTTGTACCTAATAAGAGAGAAAATATTTGGACAACATTTACATTCACTGGTAACAAAATAAATAAAATTACAAGATTATTTGAAGAAACAAATTTACAAATTACATATAAAACCGATAATAAAATTAAAAATTTAATAAACAATAACAAAAATCAAAATAATATGCACGAAAGAAATGGAGTATATAATATGAAATGTCAAACTTGTAATAAATTATATGTAGGACAAACAAAAAAGAAATTAAAAGAAAGATACAAAGAACATTTAAACGCTAATATCAAACCAAACATATACAAATCCAATTTAGCTACGCATTGTATTAATAATGGACACGAGTTTCCGGAAATAGAAAATATGAAATTAATAAAAGAATTAAATAAAGGATTAAAAATGAATATATTTGAAACATTGGAAATTTATAAGCATAAAGTTAAAGACAAATTAATTGATGAACAAATTCAAGTGAGATCAAGGCACCAAACTATTTATAAAGTCATTGATGTTATAGAAAAATTTACATAAAGTGCAATACTTATAAACATATGATTCTTTGTAGTACATATGATTTAATTTTGTAAAAGTATTTTATTCGATAATTTTTTTTCCTGAAGATGCTGATACTATTTAATCAGCGAAAAGCTTTGAATAAATATATTCATTAAAAGTATTCTTGTTTTTGAAATATTTTTAATTTATTAACTATATATACAAGAAAACATATCACCATATTTAATATATATATATATATATATATATATATATATATATATAGAGAGAGAGAGAGAGAGAGAGAGAGAGAGAGAGAGAGAGAGAGAGAGAGAGGGAGGGAGGGAGGGAGAGAGAGACTAAGTATGTCAATACTAATTATGTCTTGTTATGTCAATACTAATTGAAATAAATAAATTCAGAGATAAACACTGCCTATTTACTATTATTGAGCACGGTAATGGCATTTACATTATCACAAAGGCTTTCATCGTCTTCATCGCTTTCACATCCATAATCACTGCTCCTACTTGCCGATTCACGTTCCCTCACAACATCCTGGGCAAATCTGGACACGTAAACCTACTATAGTTTGCCTATATATATTGTCACCTTTATATATTGTCAACCAGAGTAGGCTAACAAATTCTTATCGCTGTGATATAGACCAGAGGTGCTGAACCTTTTTGGAACCATGGGCCAATTAAGTGTTCCATTTTCTCGAGCCGGGCTGCAGGATTAAAATATCTCGAGTTCAACAATTGGAATACGTCTTATCTAGTTGTGGTTACCTTTCAAATAATATAGCCTACATTTTATATTTTAATATAAACATACATCCCATATATACATAGCCATTTTATAATTTATGATAGCCTACATACCTGTAACAACGTATCCAGTTAACAAATTCTCTATCTTGTTAATGTTACAATGTTGCTACTTTGTTACATTATATGTAACTTAGATATATATATTACGTATATATTTACTTAAAGTAAATATATCTCACGTTACATTTAATTTAAATAAAGTTATAAAAGCACACAAAATTATACACACATTTGGCAGCATTACAAGCTGTCTTCTTTGTGCGATTTCAACAGGACAAAAAGTGCTAGTGAAATATAAATATTTCTTCCTATATGGGTAATGTAAAATACTTGCCTTATTAGAAAACCATAAGAGCAGCCCTCTAACTGAACAAATTATTATAAACTAATTACACTTGTACAACAAACTTTTAATTTAAAAACCTCTAATCACAACTCTAATCGAGTAAGAAATGATAATATAAACGCACTGGTCGAATAAAAACAGCTGATGACTCGATTTCCATGCAGTTTAAAGTCTAGAATTTAGATTAGGGGTGCTCAAAGTTTTTGGAACGTTGGGCCACTTAAGTTTTCCTTTTCCTGGCCGCAAGACTAAAATAATTGTAGTTCAAATATTGGAATAGTTCTTATGTAGTTCCTACATTTTTAATTATAATGTAAGCGTACATCCCATACCTACACAGCCATTTTATAATTTATGATAGCCTACATACCTGTAACATCGTATCCAGTTAACAAATTCTCTATCTTGTTAATGTTACAATGCTGCTACTTGCATCAAGTATTTAAAGTTTACTACACTTATTAATCATACTGCACAATAATTCAAAACATAAAACCACTTTAAACTTGAAAATTAAAAAACATTTAATTAATTCTGAAAACTATTTATTTTAGTGGGTTATTTAACTGTTCAATGTCTATTTTAAACTTTGTAGATACTATTTCTAATGTTGATTCCAAGATAATGTCAGTTGAACACGTACGAGCTTTAGATTTGGTAGTTTTCATAAACGAAATTGAATGCTCACAGATAAAAGTACAACGAAACAAACACGAAATTTAAAAAAATATTTCTTGCAGATTAACCATTTCTACAGGCAATTTGTAGAAATCAAATATTGGAACTTCACACAGAATTATTACTTTAACTGAATCATGTGCTGCGGATCCAATAAGTTCCATTTGAATATTGTTTGGTGCATCCATACAATCAACATTGAACGGCGATTCAAAGATTTCAAATAACTATTCAAATTTATTAAGACCATGAAATCTGCTTTCAAAATTTCCCTTCAAACATTATATTATGTTGCTATATTTCGAGAAGTCTAAGGTGTTAACAGCATCTGTTGAATTCATCCCCATAAACGAAGGGAAGTTAAGCAGAACTCCATTTCCCCTTTGGGCTCCCCACACTAACAACTTCTTCTTCTCCATACTAACAAACGCTCTTAAAAGACTCACTATCGAGTGAATTGAATTGTCTTTCCTTTAAAGTTTGGTATTCAATTCGTTCATATGATGCATAATATCGACATAATTCGCTAAGTCACATAACCAGTCTCTTTTTTATATTAGAATATCGTAATACCACGATCAGGTAGGAAAATATCAATATCTTCACAAAGACTAAACATTTAAAAGATTCTTTGAATTGGCGATGGACAAGTCCTTTTCTACAAATAGTAACCTATTTACTACTTCAGTAACAACTTTTAGAACCTTATCCATCTGCAATGATTTCCAGCTCAAATTTTGTCGATGAAGAAGACAGTGTAAAATTATGAGCTCATTTCCATATAAACTATAGTCTTTATCAAGGTATGACACTAAACCTTTGTCTTTACCAATCGTTGATGGAGCGCCATCAGTTGCCACACCGCACAGTTTATTAATACGCACTTGCAATTCAAAATGTTCAAAAACGTCTTCTGGTAAATATCGAAACCTGTCGTTGTGCCCTTCATAGGGACCAAACTCAATAGGTCTTCAGTGATGTTAAAATCTGTATCAACGCCTCGTACAAAAATAGCAATGTACATAAAAAGCTATATCTGAAATGTCAACAGTTTCGTCTAACGTGATCGAAAACCGTTTGAATTTGAAAATTCTCTGTTTCAAAGAATTTTCAATTTAGGTTGACATATTTAATCTATCCCTCTACGACCTATTGTCGTTCGGCTTAGGCTAATCTATGAAGCTAATTTGGTTTTATCCGGAAATAAAATATCAGCTACGGGCATTAAACATTCCTTAACTAATTGTCCATCTGCAAAAGATTTCAAATTTTTGATTAATATTTTCGAAATTTCTTTACTTGCTTTAACATCTGATTACGAGTTTTTACTGGCATTTTTCAACAGATTTTGTTGACTTGTATTTTTCTTTTTCAAATCGTTTACTTTGTCTATTACCGGTTGCCTTGTAAAATTACTATATGTTTTTGAATGCTTGTATTCGTATTGTCTTTTTAAATT
>JBAIZL010000010.1:13843013-13905513 GCA_036971475.1 Prosapia bicincta | reverse complement strand
TTATTTTAAGAGTTTTTATCACAAGAAATCAAATAATTTGAAGCAAGTCCTTTGGGTAACATGAATATTTTATTTTTTGTCTTTAATAAATACAAACCGCGTTGAGAATACGAGAAATTTGCATTCAGTTTTAAAGAATCTACAGTTAAATGCTAGCAGATATTAAAACCGATATTATCAACGGAACAGAACAGTTGTAAGTTACATTACGCCAAACATACTTTCCACACATATTATAATATTTACAAGTATTTGTAATTAGGAAAACATAACCTCACACAACCTTAAAACACATATAAAGTAATGCTATGCAAGCATAGTAAAGAATAGAAATAATATCAAATAATTCTTATCAAATACAATATATGTTCTACAGCATACATATAATTTTATATAGACTTAGGCTACATAATTGTGATTAGGACGTGATAAAATTATTTGTGTAATTTTAATCTTCTTGTTTATAGCTGAAGTAAAATCTTTGACTTGATAAAAACAATTTTACAAAACAATAAATGAACCTCAAAGATAATTAACATTAGAAACTAATTACACTTACTTTTAATCTGAAAACCTTCACACAAAATGTCAAAATACCAATGCAGTCACCAAAGCTTCAAACTAATAAGAAAATATAACCTACAAGCTAATAAACGCACTAATCGAATAAACAGCTGATTCTATTGTTGTCCAAAGCCTAGATCGCGGCGATGAGAATTCGTCACTCCAGTTGGCTTTGGCCGTTTCGACATTCTTCTTCTTGATTACTAAAATAAGTTATTACGTTGGCAGCATGAACGGTTTGTTTTATATTTAGACAGTTAAATTTATTGCGTTGTAGATTTATGCTGACTTTTTCGATAAATCTTGCATTTGGAAAAAAATTAGGAAGAATAAATATGACAAACATTTCAAAAAACGTGAACGTATCCGGATTGTTGAGAAGAATTATGGATTTTATGCTATGTACATAGATAAATTGTATATATTTTTTTAAAATTGTGTCTAGCTCTTGAGTTATTTACATTTTTGTGAAAGTAAATTATTGCTTTTGCTATTAATCGGCTCTGCGTTCCCAAAACCCACCCAAAGTAATTACTTGGAATAATTTACTTTGATTTAATATTAATAAATAATACACACAACCTCAAACTACAAATATTTTTATTCTAGTGTTATGTACATTTCGGTCATACCGTAACCAATCTCAGAGACATGACAATACATACTGTTGCATGTCTCTGAGGATGGTTAGTTTGTATCCGAGATGTACGTCTATGTAAGACTGGAATAAAAATATTTGTGGTTAGAGTTTGTGTGTATTATTTATTAAAATAAAACTGTAAATTTTTTTAATATTAAAATATAAATAATTCTAAATGACTAAATGCTTATCCTGTTGCCACTCTCGTCCTTTAGAACAGTCTGTGATTTGACAGTAATACATATAGAAATATATATAGGTCAAATTTTGTAAGCTGGCACTTGGGTATTAGGTAGAAATTGTGTATTAGGCCTTAATAAATGTCATTGTAACTCGCGGCCAAGCCTTAAACAATCCTATTAACATGCTTCCATGAATGCCCTATTTACAGTTGTTGCTATGTTTACTATATATTAAGGCCAGACCAATAGTAAAAAGCTGCAAGATTCAAATTGAAAAAATGTTCTTTTAACAATAAAACATAATATTTGTGAAACTGTTAGTATATATTGTTCAAGCTGTTTGTTGGTCTATTCGTTATTAAGACAGTCATTCCATTATAAAAGTGAAACATTCTTACATGAATACGTACGTTCCTTGGAAACAAGTGTAAACATATTTATGAAAAGTGTTTCTAAGTAAATATATTTTACAAACATAATTAACATCACCAGAAAACGTTCTGTCTCAGTAAGTTTTTACAAATTTACAAAATTAAAGTTGGGATAGCCATAAAATAATGTAAAAGTGATTAATTAAGTTTCACGAACGTAATGGACTACAAAATCCAAGAGATCACCAGAAGGTTCCAACAAAACAGATTGTCTAGAGAAGTTACGTAAACTGATTGAAACATGTACATCTTGTGGAGCAGTGAAGGAAGACTGGTAGCAGTATTTCTCTTATTGTTTAAATAAACAGGTACAATAGTCAGGTACAACTATTTATTTAAACAGGCTACGGTATTGCCATCAAGGCTACAATACATAATGTATTAATGGCAATAACGTAGCTAATATTAAAACGTTGCCTGTTTAAACAAATACTAGAATTGTCCATTATGTACCGTGATACTTACTTAATCACTTTTATATTAGTAAACGCTTATCCAAACTTTAAATAGTGTAAATTTGTAAAAACTTACTGAGACAATAAATTTTGTTTTTACAAATTTAGAAAATTTAAAGTTCGGATACCCATAAACGAATGTAAAAGTGAATAATTAAATAAATAGTTGTACCTGACTCGCAAATCTACCGCATTTATTTACAAAAACCATCTCTGTGAGTGTAAACATGATTAATAATATTTCTCATAGTCGATGTTGTTCCCCACAAACTTTGACAAATTTTACAAAATAACTAGCTCCCATAACATTAAATTACCCTTCTTTGTTAAAAACATCATTAGGTAAACTTGCAAACAAAATACTGAGCATCAAATTGTTCTATCTATAGTAAAAGAAATTAAAGTGCAATTGTTAAGGACATCATTAGGTTAAGAACTGAAATAAGGTAAACTTGCAAACTTGTAAGGTTAGCTATGAATAAACCTTTATGTACATGTCGATGACCATGTCGTCATCAGAGAATCCTACTAAATTACCATCCAGAATACAATAATGCTCTATTTAAAGGTCTTGCTGTCATTCATCATTGAAGCCATGTGTTTAGAAAAGACCTTTCTTGCTATAATGGGGAAATGTGAACTTAATGGAGAAATGATTGAAACAGGGGAATCTTGAAAGTTTTAGATAGTCTTGGATATTAGATAGAAATTGTTTATTAGGCCTCTAGAAAACATCAGGCTCTGTCACCCCTCATTGGGGCTTCAAATCCCAGCCAACCCTTAGACAATCCTATTAGCATACTTCCACGAATGCCCTATTTACGGTTGGTGCTATTTTTACTATATATTAAAAAGTATTAATAAGTAACCAAATAATGTACCAACACTATGAGTGAGCAGAATTCTAAGGGTCATTGTTTTTGAATATGACCTGCGAGCACTTGCACACACAGCTCGTCCTTGGACTCTCACCAAGGCCCTCAGCCCACAGGGGTCAGCTTATAATTAAATTTACCAACACGTATAACATATTTAAATGCTGCAAAAGTTTGCTCTAATATGAAGCTATTTTGAATTTGCTTCTTTACACACTATAGCCAGGAAATGAAACAAATTTATAAACTAAATTTTCACTTATCCTAAAATTATGCTATTGCCAATAATGGGTCAGCTGTTTTTGCAGGTGTGTATGTGTGTGTGTGTGTGTGAACAATTACACAAATATACAGTCTAAATAGAAAGTCCTGTGTGAACCAAATTAAAACTGCGTAAATTCTGACTACATTAAAAAAGGTCTAATTTTATTTTTAATTTTAAAAATGTTGAAATATAAATATGTAAAGTGGATATCATAGGGATTCTAAAACTAAAACGAAATTTAAAAAAAAAAAACAAACCATCGGTGTAGAAAGTCCTGTGTGAAGCAAAACAAGACTGTAAAAAAACTCTGACAACATTAAATACGTCTTTTTTTCTATTAATTTCAAAAATGGTAAAATAAAAACAGTAAAAGGTTACCATCATTGGGTTTCTAAAACTATAACGAAATTTAAAAAAACAAACAATCTATGTAGAAAGTCCTAAGTGAAGCAAAACAAGAATGCGTGAGAACCTATAGACATTAAAAAAATACTTTTTTTGTTGATTCCATCTTCACGTGAGCTACTAGTTTAGGAAAAAAAATTAAATACAAATAAATAAAGTGGATATCATGTGGATTCCAAAATAAAACTAAATAACAAAAACAAAGAGTCTAAATATAAAGTCCTGTGTGAAGCAAAACAAAGTTGCTTAAAACTCTGTCAACATTATAAATATTTATTTTTTTAATTATTTCAAAAATTACAAAATAAATAAAATGGATATCATTGCGATTCAAAAACTAAAAATAAATATTTAAAACAATCAGTCTGAATAGAAAGTCCTGAGTGAAGCCAAATAAGACTGGATAAAACTCCAACGACAATAAAAACTACCTTATTTTCCTATTAATTTCAAAAATAATAAAATACAAATAAGTAAAGTGAATATTAGAGCCATTCTAAATCTAGAAAAAAATTACAAAAACAAACAGTCTGGATTGAAAGTCCAGTGTGAAGCAAAAAGTCTCTTTAAAATTCAGACGACATTAAAAAAATATTATTTTCTAAATAAACTTCAAAAATGTAAAAAAACAAATAAGTAAAGTGGATATCATGAGCATTCCAAATCTCAAAATAATTACAAAAAGTATAGATAGGAAGCAAAACAATACTGAGTAATATTGTAACGACAATAACGGCTTTTCTTTTAATAATTTCAAAAATGGTAAAATACAAATAAATAAAGTGATAACATATGGGTTCTTAAACTAAAACTAAATAATAAAACAAACAGTCTGGATAGATAGTTTGTAAGACAAAAAAGACAGTCTGGATAGATAAGCAAAATAAGACTGCATAAAACTCTGTCGATAATAAAAAAGTCTTATTATTTCATTAGTTTCATATTGGTAAAATACAAATAAGTAAAGCGGATAAAGTAAATGGAGTAAAGTAGTAAACTAAATAATAAATATTATACAGTCTGGATAGAAAGTCCTGTGTGAAGCTAAGCTTGATAGCATAAAACTACTAGAGTAAAACTTTAAAAACGTCATATTTTTTTATTAATTTAAAGAATGTTGAAGTACAACAGGGTAAAGTGGGTATCATGGGGATTACAAATCTAAAACTGAATATCAAAAACAACCAATCACAATAAAATGTCCTGGGTGAAGAAAAACAACAACACATAAAATACTGGCAACATTAAAAACAAAAGTGAAGTAGATATCACAGTGACTTGAAAACTAAAACTAAATAATGTAAATAAACAGTCTGGATAGAAAGTATTGTGTAAAGCTAAACTAGATTGTGTAAAACTCTGACGACATTAAAACAGTCGTTTTTTTATAAATTTAAAAATATTAAACTACAAATATGTAAAAAGGATATCTTGAGGATTCCATTTAAAAAATGTAAAATGAAAAAAGTAAAGTGGATATCATGGGGATTCCGAAAACTAAAACTAAATAATAAAAACAAACAGTCTAGATAGAAAGTCCTGTGTGAAGCTAAACTAGATTTTGTAAAACTCTGACGACATTAAAAACGATTTATGTTTTTTTATTAATTTAGATAATGTTGTTAAAAAAATAAGTAAAATGAATATAATAGGGATTCCAAAACTAAAACGAAATTGAAAAAACAAATCGTCTAGTTAGAAAGTATTGTGTGAAGCAAAACAAGACTGCCTAAAATGTTTACGACATTAAAAATGTCTTATTTTTTATTAATTTAAACAAAGGTAAAATACATATAAGTAAAGTGGATGTCACAAGGAATCGAAAATTAAATAGCAACAACAAACAGTCTAAGTAGAAGTCAGGTGTGAAGAAAAAAGAGACAGTTTAAAATTCTGACGACATTAAAACCTTCTTATTTTTATATTAATTTCAAAAATGTAAAATACAAATAAGTAAAGTGGATATCATGGACATTCCAAATCTAAAACTAAATAGCAAAGTTCAAGAGCCTAGTTAGAAATTCCTGTGTGAAACTAGTTTGTTATGTGTGTGATTATTAACAACTAATTTTTTGTGAGATTTTGAGTTCACTATTTTGACTATTGAGTTTAGATAGGAAGTAATTTGTAAAGCAAAACAAGCATACGTAAAACTCTGACCACCTAAAAAACGTCTTATTTTTTAATAACTTAAAGAAATTTACAAATAGGTAAAGTG
The DNA here is from genome assembly GCA_036971475.1 of Prosapia bicincta. Lineage (NCBI taxonomy): Eukaryota > Metazoa > Arthropoda > Insecta > Hemiptera > Cercopidae > Prosapia > Prosapia bicincta. Next base: position 13,899,478 of record JBAIZL010000010.1, on the reverse strand, counting down.
GATATGATAGGGATTCAAAAACTAAAATTAATAACAAAATCAAGTACTGTGTTAAGCAAAACAAAACTGCGTATAACTCTGAAGATATAAAACAAGTCTTATTTTTTAATTAATTTAAAATTGTTAAAATACTAATAATAAAGTGTACATTATGGGATCTCTAAAAATAAAACAAAATTTAAAAAACAAACAGTCTATGTAGAAAGTCCAGTGTGAAGAAAAACAAGACTGCATAGGACCCTGACACATTAAAAACATCCTTTTTATTAAAAAAAGTAATGAAATACAAATAAATAAAGTGAAAACTTTTAATTTTTTTAATAATTTCAAAACAGTTAATCTACAAACGAGGATAGCGGATATCTTGAGGATTCCAAAACTAAAACTAAATAATAAAAACAAACAGTCTGGATATATAGTCCTGTGTGAAGCAAAAAGCGACGGTGTAAAACTCTGACGACATAATCAACAAAATATTTTTTTTAACTAAAAAAATTTAAAATACGAATAAGTAAGGTGGATGTCATGGGAAATCGTGTAAATGTCATGTAAATTCTCTATTTTAACAAAATCGTGTGCTTTCTCAATCATCTACAGAATCTCTTTAACTTCCACACACAAAATCTGTATGGCATTACAAAACAAAAAAATAAGTTGTTGACAAGCAACTGTCATATATTCACTATTGTTGAGTCAAAATAAATGGAATTTTACCATTTGGCAAAAGAGCTTCAAGCCTTAATATTTTATCATACACATAATACAACTAGTTCCTGAGTATAATTCCACTATGGAAACTTCACTGTCACTGCTTACATGAGTAGTTACACTATTATACCAAACTGGCAGATGGTTTAAAGTTACTATCCTCTTTATAAATGAATTTATTGCATTTTCATACATACCAAGTTTTGCCAGCCTCTTCAAACAGCAAGGTGTCATTAGCCAGTAATTTGCTTGCAATTGTGAGAGCAACTCGAATGTTCTGTTGGTATTGTTGGTTTTTCGCTCTATTATCTGGCGAGTATTGAATTATATGGTACCTGAGGCTTCCAAGTTTCTATTACTAATCTGCAAAGGCAAGATTCATCAAAAAATATAGACTTTATCTTCTGTATTAATATGATTGGATGACCTTTTTGTTTACTTGTAAAAATCCTGATGGAATATTAGTCCTTGCTTGACTCTGAGGACATAAATTATACAATTTAAATATCTATATTATAACAAAAAGAAAAATATAAAGATATAACTCAGTTTCAGATTTATCTATGATTCTTTGGAAAATGTTTTTATAAAATGAGCATACAAATCTGATAAACTAATCATCCATATTAAATCTAAATATTGAAATACTGGATGTTTAGTGTTACTATTAAAAGAAAAAAATATTACTGTAATTAAAAAGGCTTCCTTGCCATACAAAAACATGATGTATACCTTGAACCACTTAGAAGTAAGTACAGGCTGCCAAAGGTTTGTATGTGTACACACAGTAAACGGATTTGGCGGGAGATCACAGTAGAGATACGATGGCGGGAGAAATAGTGATGCAGGTAGTACAGCAGTAGAGTGGGGACAGACGACTAGCTGGAATACACAATGCAGCAAACAGTTCCCTCATCATTTTAGTAAGTTTTACAATGATTAATGTACGAACCAAAACAGTATTTTTCAATATTAAGGATGCCTCAACCGAAGACAAGTCTGTTCGACAAAATGGCGGCACTCAAAAGTCAAACTATATGCATTATTACAAATGTATTGTAGGACCTACCAGCCATTATCTACTACAGCTGGAGTGGAATAGGTTGATGAACGCATGTGCATACACAAGCATCTAACTTGGGTCATTCCTTCCACAGTGTTTCCCCCACTCACTTCTCATTTCTATGCTAACTACCCTTACAAAACTTTGACAGCCAGTAGCTTGTTAGGACCCCAAGCAAGCTTTGGTTCTGGTAATAATTTAGTAGCTTCCCATCTATTTAATCACATTTAATATACACAATATTTAACTGGCTTTGATTTTAGAGAAATCATTCCGTCGATAAATATACTGAAGTTTAAACAAATCTTGCTAATATAGTTAGAAATTTATATTAAGCTTCCAACTACAACTAAAGATCTATAAAATTTGTTAAATTGTTAGAAACGTTAAGATGGTTCAGCTAGCAAAGCTAAAAATTCTTTATCTGCTTAAATTTACAACAGTTCCCACTAAGAAGAAGCATTAATATTAAAATTGTACCATTTGAAATGGTATTAACCGAATTAAACACTCCTTCAGTAAAAAGTCTTATTATTTCATTAGTTTCAAATTGTTAAAATACAAATAAGTAAAGTGGATAAAGTAAATGGAGTAAAGTAGTAAACTAAATAATAAAAATTATACAGTCTGGATAGAAAGTCCTGTGTGAAGCTAAACTTGATAGCATAAAACTACTAGTGTAAAACTTTAAAAACGTCATATTTTTTTATTAATTTAAAGAGTGTTAAAGTAAAACAGGGTAAAGTGGGTATCATGGGAATTACAAATCTGAAACTGAATATCAAAAACAACCAATCACAATAAAAAGTCCTGAGTGAAGAAAAACAACAACATATACAATACTGGCAACATTAAAAACAAAAGTGAAGTAGATATCACAGTGACTTGAAAACTAAAACTAAATAATGTAAATAAAAGGTCTGGATAGAAAGTATTGTGTGAAGCTAAACTAGATTGTGTAAGACTCTGACGACATTAAAAACGTCGTTTTTTTTATAAAGTTCAAAAATATTAAACTACAAATATGTAAAAAGGATATCTTGGGGATTCCATTTAAAAAATGTAAAATGAAAAACGTAAAGTGGATATCATGGGGATTCCGAAAACTAAAACTAAATAATAAAACCAAACAGTCTAGATAGAAAGTCCTGTGTGAAGCTAAACCTGATTTTGTAAAACTCTGACGACATTAAAAACGATTTATGTTTTTTTTATTAATTTAGATAATGTTGTTAAAAAAATAAGTAAAATGGATATAATGGGGATTCCAAAACTAAAACGAAATTGAAAAAACAAATCGTCTTGGTAGAAAGTATTGTGTCAAGCGAAACAAGACTGCCTAAAACTTTTACGACATAAAAATGCCTTATTTTTGTATTATTTTAAACAAAGGTAAAGTACATATAATTAAAGTGGATATCACAAGGATTCGAAAATTAAATAGCAAAAACAAACAGTCTAAGTAGAAAGTCAGGTGTGAAGTAAAAAGAGACAGTTTAAAATTCTGACGACATTACTTGTTTTGCTTTACAAATTACTTTCTATCTAAACTCAATAGTCGAAATAGTGAACTCAAAATCTCACAAAAAATTAGTTGTTAATAATCACACACACACATAACAAACTAGTTTCACACAGGAATTTCTAACTAGGCTCTTGAATTTTGTTATATAGTTTTAGATTTGGAATGCCCATGATATCCACTTTACTTATTTGTATTTTACATTTTGAAATTAATATAAAAATAAGAAATTTTTAATGACGTCAGAATTTTAAACTGTCTCTTTAGAACATCGGATGTGTCACGTACACTTTTTAAAAAAAAAATAATAATTTATAGGACATTTTTACTGTAAACTACCGAGGTGTCTACTTCCGAACAAAAACGTAGATGGACGTGTGTGGATGTTGCCTAAAGAAAGTGTGTGGTATTAGAAATTGTTAAAAAAAAGTAAGTAATTTAACTATCGATAAACGTTGTCTTAAGACGTTGGTATTTAGTTAAATTATTAAATTTATAATCCCAGCGTAATAAAGGTATCCTTGAGTCAGAGTACCAGATACCAATTGTGAGTTAAGTGTTACAAAAATCGTCGAACTAATGCCAAGGATTAACGGAATACAAAAAAGGAAAGAATGTCACTGCACTTGAGTAAAAAAGTGTTACACGGTTTGTAAGTGTACACACAGTAAACGGATTTGGCGGGAGATACGATGCGATATCACAGTATCCCGATTTGGCGGGAGATCACAATAGAGATACGATGGCGGGAGAAATAGTGATGCAGGTAGTACAGCAGTAGAAGGGGGACAGACGACTAGCTAAAAAAAAACTCTTCTGTTGTTAATTTAGTAGTTCACCATCTATTTAATTACATTAAAGTACACAATGTTTAACTGGCTTTGATTTTAGAGAAATCATTCCATCGCTAAATAAACTGAAGTTTAAACAAATCTTACTAATATAGTTAGAAATTTATAAATTTATATTAAGCTTCCAACTACAACTAAATAGTAGTTGTAAGCAAACTACTACTCAATAATATATACAGTGATATATTATAAATGGTTCAGCTAGCAAAGCTTAAAATTCTTTATCTGCTTAAATTTACAATGATTCCCACTAAGTAGAAGCACTAGTATTAAAACTGTACCATTTGAAATGATATTAACCGAACTAAACAATCCTTCAGTAACAAAACAAATGATGTCTGCCATGTTGCCAAATTCTGTCCCCGAGCATATACCAGCTTTATATCGCAAGTCGCCCACTATCTGGTCAGGAATAGAAATTACTGTAAACCTGCCAAGCAGAAGGACCAGTAGTTCTAAAAACTGAAACATTGGAAATAATACATACCAGCTACAATGATCATATTAGAATATACACTGATCACTCACTTGACCAACAAAAGAGAACATACGGTCCAGGTTTTTCAATGAATCTACTGATATCTGCTTTTACATCCCTGCAAACTCGCCCTCTAGTATGGACACAGAGCTTCTGACACTAAATGCTGCAATAGCAAGTAGCTTCTAAACGGAGGAGGAGAAAATAACACACTCCAGATCTGCCCTCCAGACTCTCTTACAATTATCCACCGGGGACTATTCCTTTTGCATTGCTGAATTAAGAAAATTTGCCAACAACCTGAAGGAGATGCGGAAGGACATAACTCTTCAATGGGTACCCGCGCATTGTGGTATACCAGGAAACGAGAGGGCCGATGAAACAGCTAAAGCCGCATCCCATATGTACCCAACATTTAGAGCCAAGTGTTAACTCATGTATTGTGAAGTCTTGGAAAATAAATACTTTCATAAATGTTGGACTGAATCTTGGAAAGAAGAGGCCAGAGAACGTCAATAAAAATTGATATTTTGTATAATAATTAGAATTGAAATTATTTTAACTCATATTGAAATAAAATCAATTCCAAAACTATAAATATTTATTGTCATTTAAAAGTTTGCTACATAATGAAAATATGCAATATTTCATACAATATCAAGAGCACAATGGTGGAATATATTGCAGCAAAAATATTGGCAAAAACCAATCCACAAAAATAACTAATATTACCTAAGTTAACTCTAAATAGACCTTTATGTACATTTCGATGACCTTGTCGTCATCAGAGTATTCTACTAAATTACCATCCAGAATACAAAAATGCTCTATTTAAAGGTCTTGCTGTCATTCATCATGTGACGCCACGTGTGCAAAAAATACCTTTCTTTCTATGGTGGAGAAATGTGAACTTAATGGAGAAATGATTGAAACAGTTGTGACTCCAATAGACAACACTTAACCATTTTAAAATTAGTGAGTTTAACAAAATGGTGTGGGGAATCTTGAAAGTTTTAATTGTAGTGAAATTTGTGTTTTCTTAGTTTAGTTTATGTAGTTCTCATATATCAGATTGAAGATTCTAAAGTATTATGAGAATTTATCCTGGTGAACTGGGCATAAGCTGAGTGAACCCACGAAGCAAAAGTGACAGAAAAAGTTAGAAGGCAGAATTAATGCGAAGTAAAAACACACATTACAATTGTACGCCATTGTGTCATAATATTGTAATAAAATTTATTGTAAACAAATTTACTAGGTATTAATTACAAATCCAAATTAGTACATCCTAATTAATATAAAAAGCCGCCACCAAAGACCAAGACTCACTTCGACATGACACAAAAAACCTAAACAAACACGAAAACATAAACAACTAAAACGTAAACAATTAAATTAAAATTGCTGCAAACATAAAAAAAGGCTCAACTAAACAAATTCACACTCATCACAGAAGACAAAGGAAACACAACAGTATTTATTAATACAAACAACCTAAATGAGAAAATCAATGAATACATAATATATAATAATGTAATACAACTACATACAGATCCAACTGAGAAATATCACAAACCATCAAAAAACTAATTAATACATCCAAATACATTATCAGCAAAAACAAAAAATACCACCTAAAACAAATCCACCCTAAAGCAACTACCCTCCTCGCTCTCCTTAAAATTCCCAAACCCAATGTCCCCATCCGAGCCATCATCAACTATAAGAATGCCCCTGCACATAAACTAGCAAAATACATGGACAAAATAAATCTAATAACTTGAACACAGAGACACACATAAAAAACAGAACACACCTCATAAATTAAATAAAAGACATATACTTGCTACACAATTCAACACTACTATCACTCGACATAACAAACATATACACCAACATACCTGTATCCGAGACCCTCAATATCCTAGAGACTCAATTAATACAGTACAACATACTAAAAACCCATCCGAAATCCTAAACATCATCTAAACCAGCACAAAACAAAACTATTTCACCTGCAACTCAAACTTCTATTAACAACCAGATGGTCTACCCATGGGAAGCCCTATCAGCAGTGTCCTAAGCGTAATTTGTTCCTACAACAAATAGAAAACACCAAGATACTCACAAACAATACACACGCACACAAAACCATTTACTGGCACAGATACGTCGATGATATCATAAGACTACAGAAGCAACACACGACAATTCGACAAGCTCCTCTCCTACACATAACCTGTATGGACCGACACGACGGTATCTGCCTCAGTCTTGTGAGGAGGACGGAAGTTAGACCGATAAGGCGATCCAACCCTCTCTTAGGAACGGTTGGACGTTAAGACGATGTACCCATTTCCATTTACACTTCATTTTTCTAAAATTTGGTGTAAAGGATTTTGTTGTATACAGTTGTGCGGTATACAGATGTATTTAATTTTGTGGATCAGGTCTGTGTTGTTGCATATGTATGTGTGACTGTTACACTTTGTTCCGAAAAACTCTGTGTATTTGGCTGGCTTGTGTGAAGGTGACGGTGTGCAGTTGGTTAGTGGGTGACCGGTTGTTCTGCTTTGAGAGTTTTGTTTGTGTCTGATGCTCTGTTGGTGTCTGTGTGTATATCAGGTTTAAATGGCTTCAGTTTTCTACGTAAATACAAAGCAGAACAAATTCATTAAACATTATGTACTCTTTGATGTATAAACAACAATATTTGCTTGTAAAGATATTCCAATGGTTGGCAAGTAGCATGCACTGAGGTTACATTATTGTTTCCCTGGAAGCATTCACTTCTGCAGGAACCTAGACATCTGGCTAGAAAAGAGGTAAACTTATCTAGGCGAATAGCTAAATTATTTATATTTGCTTATGCTTACTAATAGCATAAACATGGTACGAATATATTTAATTTTTGCCAGACTTTGTACCAGCACTCTTGTGTCATTTTTCCTTAGCTTGTTTAATCTTATTATTTTCATTGTCACCAACATCTATACAATGGCTCACCATTAGTCTGCAAATGCAATACCAACATTAATTGTTTCCATCTATAACTTTGTATTACTCTATGTGAAGGTAACTTTGCTGGTTAGTATCTTATAGTACGTTAAAGATAAACGTTTTTCCTTTTTTATTAAGATATATCTAAAATGTCTTTTTATTTTTAATAAGATTTTATCTAAAATTTTTGTAGTAAATGTTTTACTCCAGATTTTTCATTACGAACTTCCCCGTTACAATTCCTCGAAATATGCAAAGAAAGACATCAATATTCGACTCCCTTTCTAAACATTACACACAAATAATGCTAGCATAAACATTTCCATTAAAAACCCACTGTAGTTTTTTTCTCTGTTTTATATCTAATCACATAGTTTTAGGATTGTGTTTGTTTTTCCTAATTTTTATACACTTATATAAACCGGGATTTTTTAGGAAATGTCTACACTAGTGTTAAATAGCTCTTTTCACTCAAAAAGGTCCAATAAAACCAAATGTATTTTGTAAACAAAGAATGTTATTCCTATTTCCTACGGAAAAAACCTATTTCCCAAAGCTTTAAGTTTAAAGCAATCTAAGCCAATTATTAGTTAACCACTACACACTCAATTAATCTATAAAAGTTAGCAATTGAACATCAAATGTAACAATTTTATATTGTGTAAAACAGTTTTCCTTTTTATTTTTATATATATAATATGATGTTTTTTTTATTGTTATTTTTAAAAAACTGTCAGGGAATTAAAAAGGTTATAAACTCTGTGTGTGTCTGTGAATTACAATCTATGAATTACAGTTTCAGCTGGATTTGCAGGCAGGGTCATCCAGTGTGTGTGTGTATGTGTGTGTGTGTGTGTGTGTGTGTGTGTGTGTGTGTGTGTGTGTGTGTGTGTGTGTGTATGTGGTGTGTGTGTGTGTGTGTCTGTGTGTGTGTGTGTGGTGTGTGAGTGTGTGTGTGTGTGTGTGTGTGTGTTTGTGTGTTATGTGTGAGAGCGTGTGTGTGTGTGTGTGTGTGAGAGCGTGTGTGTGGGTGTGTGTGTGAGTGTTGTGTGTGTGTGTGTGTTGCGCGTGCGTGTGTGTGTGTGTGTGTGTGTGTGTGTGTGTGTGTTGTGTTTGTGAGTGAGAGAGAGTAAGAGTAGAGGAATGGAGTGAGAGAATTCAAATCAGTGTTATATATCGTTCCACCAATACAAACACAAATAAACCTATATCCCAAGACAGTATGCTCCATCTTTTTTCACACTGATTTAAGAGCGACTCACACTTTTACTAGTTATTTTCGTTTTACCAAATATTTTCTATAAAATGTCATTAAATTCGCAAAAGATTTTCAACACTAAATCTCCAGGATTGCTAAGGATTACCTCAGCAAGCATAAAATGGGCCGATGCTGCAGATTGACAAAGAAATTTAAAACGCCTAAGCTTACTCGCTGAGAGTGGGCGCAATATATCTAAGGTAAACCCTTTTCAGTTGTTTACAATCTTTAAATCTAGATTTCTTTTCTTTGTATTTTATATCCATTTTTATACAACGCGATATTTTATCATTTTAATTTTTGGCTAAATTTATATGTATCTTTTTCAAATCTTCACAATACGGTATGTTGTATTCTCATGCCATAGCCTAGAGCCTAGAGCTATTGTGTTACAGGGGGCAATGCGGGCGTAACAAAAACAAAATTTCAAAATGAAACTCCAGCCTTGGATTAAAACTTACTGACCTAGTTGTGTCTTTTCAATTAAAGCCTTTACATAGCAGAACACAATGCAACCAAATACCCAACTACTCATACATTACAGCAACCATAAGCAACCCCTCAACTCACCTTTGCGCACTGCACGATGCGGGGGGGCTCTGGGAAGCTCTGTAAGGCTCTGGGGGTGCTTTTTCAAGTCATCCTCTGATTAGCTCACCATCAGTTTACACTGCAAATTTTAATAATAACATTTTATGTTCGCCTCTATAACCCTCTGTTACATAGGTTTATGTTCACATTGTTGTTTAACATTAAAGTAACTTATAGGCCACATTACCTTGTTACTTAAATTACCCTTTAAAAATAACAATATTTCTGTTTTAAGAAAAATATTCTTTCATGATTTTACTATGGAATTGTCCATATACTTACATGTTTTCATATTTATTTTTAATATCAACTTCAATTTCAAGAAATTTCCATAGTGTTATACAAACAAACACTTATAACATAAACACGTACCAAACATTTCAAACAAAAACCAAATTATTCTGTTTCCAACAAACCGTTTCAGATTTATGTTCATTATTTTTTTTACATTTTATAAACATGTTTTTCGGATAAAATTAGTCAAATGTATATTCAAGCATCTTATTTAAATATTCTTTGTTTTATTATGTAGATGTAAAATATTTGTGTTATTAAAATCAATAAAGAAAACTTTATAACAATTATGAAGAATTATGTTTATAGAATGCAGGCCTAACCTAATCATGTGTGAGCATTATGGTAAAATCAAAACCACAAGAATATTAAACTTAGTATTCGTTTACTTTAGAATGATAGTTTATCAGAATTATTTATTTTTTTAGGATTTTCGCCACAAGAAATCAAATGTTTTGAAGCAAGTCATTTGGGTTATATGAATATCTTAGTTTTTCGTCATTAATAAATACAAACCGCGTTGAGAATACGAGAAATGTATATTTAGTTTTATAGAATCTACATTTAAATGTAAGCGGAAATTAAAACCGATATTTTCTTCGGATCAGAACAGTTGTAAGTTACATTGCTCCAAACATACCATGCACACATGTTAGGATATTTACAATTATTTGTAATTAGGAAAAGATAACCTCACACAACCTTAAAGCACATACAAAGTAATTGCTATGAATGCATAGTTAAGAATAGAAATAATATCAAATAATACTTATAAAATACAAAAGCTTTCCTACAACTTACATATAATTTTATAGACTTAGGCTACATAAATGTGATTTGGGCGTGATAAAATTATTTGTGTAATCTAAATCTTCTCCTTTATAACTAATATAAAATCTTTCGCTTGATAAAAACAAATTTACAAAACAATAAAGGAAACTTTGAAGATAATTAATATTAGAAACAAATTTCACTTACTTTTAATCTGACAAATCTTCACACAAAATGCCAAAATGTCAACGCATTCATCAAAGTTTCAAACTAATAAGAAAATATAACCTACAACCTAATAAACACACTGATCATATAAACAGCTGATTCTATTGTTGTCCAAAGTCCAGATCGCAGCGATATGAATTCGTCACTGCAGATGGCTGTGGCCTTCCGACATTCTTCCTTTGATTACTAGCATAAGTTATTACGTTGGCAATGAGTGTGATAGCCTGAATGCTTTGTTTTATATTTAGACAGTTAAATTTAATACGTTGTATATTTATGCTGCCTTTTAAGGTAAATCTTGCATATGGAAAATTATTAAGAAGAGTCAATGTGACAAATATTTCGAAAAACGTGAACGTATCTGGATTGTTGAAAAGGACAGTAACCCCCTTCCCCCCCCCCCAGTGGATTTGCCCACACCTCTGATAACCAATCCTAACATTTTATACTTTCAAAAAATAAAAAAGACGGGTGTACACCGCCAACAAATTTAAGACCTGTGTAAACTCCTTATTTAACCACCCCAATAAAAATACGATTTTAATTTTTAAATGTTAAATCTTATAAGTTAAAGGTATACAATATATTTATTTCATCCCATTAGGCTTAAAATAAACGATAACATATGATTTCATAAAACAGTTGATTTTGTGTTATAGCTTATGTTGTAGAACAGTTGTTTTAACGTATAGCGTATGTTACTCTATATTAATTGTAATCTTATATATATATTAGTTATATAACTAAGTATGGTAGAATTAGCTACTATTAAGATGACCTATGATTAATTTTGCTGTTGCAGGTTATCTGTATTTTACACCTGCGGACAATAGCCAAGTCAGTTTGTAGCGAACTTTGGAAGAGTACAGTTGTCTCCACCCAACTGAATGTACATCAGTTGTTATTTGTTAAGCCTAATTTTGCAATAATTTCAACTTCAAGTTATTCTAAATTAAAGAACAAATTTGTACAAATAAAATCTTTTTTAAAAAACATTTCGTGCCTTATAAAACACGTAACTGGCGCAGTCGGTAGGACATCTTGGGAAAACTAATGAATATAATTTTGTTCGATGTAAATCATTAACCAAGATACTGCAACCGCGATAACATTGCAGAGTGTATATCTGCCACGATATCGAAAAACACCGTAGAGCGATTATCTACAAGAAGAAGGCTTCCCTCAAAGTGAAAAGTGAAAGTGCTATTTGTTCAGTATCAATACGCGTTGTGTTCCCAACGAGCAAAGTATTTTGGATTGTACTGTAAGTAGATTCTAGAAAATATTATTAAGTAAAAGATTGTCATATTTTCACTATATATTTTGATTTTTGTTTTGAAATTAAATATATAAGAAAAATGGCTACTCCAACTTTAAAGAAGGATTTCTTAGATATGATACCAGAATTTTCTGGAGAACCTAAAATGCTAAATAGATATGTCACAATCTGTGATAAAATAGTAACTAAATTCTTTGTTGCTAATAATCCTGATGACTTTCAAAATGAATATTTGATGCTCTTAGTTTTAGCAAATCTAAAAGGACAAGCTTTAGAATTAGTTGTAAGTTCAAACAGTTATAACTGGCTAGATGTTAGAAAAATTATTTTAACTAGTTTCCTAGATAAAGGAGATTGTTTTACATTAAATCTTGAAATGGCAGAGCTAAAACAAGAAGTAAGTGAATCTCCTTTTAAATTTTATGAAAGGATACAAAAATAATTACATTTACTAATAGCATATTTTATTAATATAGAACCATTTAAAGATGTTCGTACAATGTGTGATTATGTTCAAAGATTAGCATTAAGAGTTTTTTTAAGAGGTCTTCAAGAGGACTAGGGTCTTTAATGAGGACTAAAAACCCCAAAACACTCGCAGAAGCTTTAAATATGTTAACTAATGATTTTCAATTAAAAAATAACCAAATGTATAGACAACCGAACAAACAATCAGTTTATCAGAAAGGTTAAAATTATACCGTAAGAAAACCAATACACCCAAAGACTAGTTATCAACAAATACCTATACAAACTTACCAACAGTAAAATGCTTTCTATAAACAACCTTTTGCTAACCATGGCCAACCTCAAAGAGGACAATCAATTAATAATAGCAAACCTCATTACCCTCAAAATAGGAGTTATCAACCCACCCCTATGAGCATATCCACTAGACAGACAGGCATTCTAGACAAAGTACTAAACTTTATCAAATGACAGGGCAAGGACCTGAAGACGGCAAACTCAATGTACCGAATTAACGAACAAGAAACATTCGCTTCTGACGAAAATTCCGAAAAGGACGAGTATTTCTCTGAGCACCAAAACTTACCTGAAGACTGTGATGAAAATGACGAGACTATTCGAACCAATCAAAATAATTTTTCAGGTTGTCCATGCCTCAGAACCAATTTTCCATAATGGAAAATTTCCATACATGGAAATAGACTCGATCGTTTATACGAAAATCCCTATGTTCGAAAAATTTTAAAACGTTTAAGAAAATAGCCGTTTCAAGTAACCACTGCACATGGCACATCAAAGGAAGATTTTTGTTGCAAATTACCCCTGTTTTCAAAAAAGGCAATTAAATTTTACTTATTTCATTTTCATCAGAGTTTTGACCTCTTACTGGTTCTGGATAATATAAAAGATTTAGGAATAAAATTAGACTTTGTAAACAATAAATTACTATTTTGTGGTGTAGAAATCACTACACATTATTTAATACAGAAAAAAGAAGAAAATATAAAAATAACAATAAATGCACCACTAGAATTAAAACCTTTAAAAGATTACAATGTTCTTGAACCTAATGCAATTTAAACAAACACTAATTTTAATATGTTAAGTTACAAACAAAAAAAAATCAAGAGGAAAAAGTTTAGACTCATCAAAATTCAGAGTAGAGCACATGAATTTAGAATAAAATACTGCCATAACAAATTGAATAGAAGAAAATGCAGATATATTTCATATTGATGGAAATAATTTGACCTTCACCAATCAAATAAAACATATTATTAAGACTACGGACAAAATTCCCGTATATTCTAGAAATTATAGATATCCAGAAATTTACAAACATGAAATTATTAAACAACTTGAAGACATGCTTAAACAGGGAATCATTTGACCTTTTAACGCACCACAAATTAGACTGTGAATAGTCCATTATAAGAAACAATAACGCCAATTGCGAGTATACTGCATTGGAAGTCACGGACAACATAATCAACTGGATCCCATAAATCAACCACTACCTGGCGACCTTCCCCAATAAAGAAGACTCCAACAGAGGACGAAACTTCGCCACCCGCGAAGTTTTATTTAGGGATGGAGGAGTTATGTGAACTTGACTAAATAAAATGCTTACTAGAATAAATTCTTGCTTACGCAGACTTTTCTATTGTGCAGCTGGTAAAACAGCTTTAGTTTTAGTGCGTAGCAAACTTGAAGGGTACAGTTATAGGCACGCCACAACTGAATATATACCGGAAACATTTTTGATAAGCTGGAATAATGTAACAGTTTTCAAAAATAAAAGTATCTTAATTAATAAAGGTTTGAAAAAATAATTTTATTTTTAAAAACCTTTCAAGCTTAATAAAACACGTAACTTGCACGTATGAGACTTATGCATTACTAAAACACTGATCCGATCGCTATAAACTTTGGAAAACTGTTTAGTACATTCCTGGGAAGCTTTCTGGTGACACATTTTTATTGACATTCTTTTCTCGAACGACTACTATAGGTTCAACTATTATTATGTTAATAAAATAAACGAATAATTCTAAATGAAGTTTAACTAATTGACTTTTAGGCGATACGAAGTTCACCGGGTCAGCTAGTTATTAAATAAAATGTAACTAAAATAAAACTGTTCTTGGTCGACCTAAGTAGGAATTAACTTTAAACTATTTTTGTTTATATTACTTGTCAAGTTAACTGTTACGGGTTTTAATATTAACAAACTGTTTCAAGTTAAAGGCTTTCACAAAAGTTTGACTAGACTGGCCTTGGTGCAGGACATGTGGAAGATCATTATATCATGTGGCCGAGGTGCGTTCCTGCGATAGATGCACTTTTTATTGAGGCTTGCAGGACACGTGTTGTACATCTTAAGGTTTATTAATTTATTACGATTGGTATCACTTGGAAAAAAAGCTACTTTATTGAGGTATTAAAGGGTGTTTACCCTGATATCCCTTGTAGAAGGAAGGATAAGGGAGGGTTGGTGGAATTAGGGACATGGCCTAGTTGTCCCCCGCTAGAAAGGATAGGTGGACATTATAGCACCAAGTAAACAGGGCTGCTTACCCCTGGGGGAAGGGAGGTGTTTACCGGTTAAGAGCGATGCGTGTTATTTAAAACTAAACACAGCGGATAAAAATACAGACCTCCTTCTTTTATTTCGAATAGGAAACATCTCGTAGGGCTGAATTAACACAGATATGACGGTTTAAAAAACAGGTTTTTATCTTGCAAACCTGGAAATGTAAAATCAGAGGAAAATCAGGTTGTTATCACTATAAACGCGTGTATCTCCTAACTGTTCATGACGTCGAGCTCTAAATTCGATGAATCGTTCCTTTATTCCTTTCCCATCTTCTGATGAACATATTTGATGGTAAACTTATTTATAAGAAAATAATAAGTCCAAGAAAAAGTAATATTATTTTTTTTTACTCTTATGCAACTAAAAAGATAAAAATCAGTAAAGAAAATATTTGTGAAAGTTTTAAGGCCGATAAGAGTTTTACGTGTTTAAAGTGATAAAAACAGTCACACTACATTTTGTGGTTGCATGTTTATCAAACGCAATGACAATTATTTGACTTTAAGGAATTATTTAATAAAGCTGTGAAGAGACTAGGTCTATGTGTGTGCGCGGAATGGTGCACTTTACAAAAAACAATTATCACGTACAAAAAGAAGTTTTAAGTTAAAGTTAAGAACAAGAAATATTTTTAGTCAGAAACATAAAAAAACTTCATGTGGAAGTGAAAAAGACTGGGTGTTGGAAAAAGAACTGCCCAGTGAACGTGACGGTAATGGAGAAGTTGAAATAGGTTTATAATTGGTTTATTGGCAAAACTATAATGCCACATGCTTCACTGTCTGTAAGCTGTATGTTACATTAGAGGTCATGTGAACACCATTGCATGCCTGTCAAATTTAAGGTAGTGACGCGAAGAAGCGGAGAAAGTATAGGTTTTTCACAATTTACAACATTTACAACATTCATTACTGAAAATAATCAATAAATCATTGACATTACTTAATTTAGTTTTGCCCGTGCTTCTACCCTCAGTTGAAACTGACACGTTCCGTGAACTTCAAGAATAAACACATTCTTGAGGAAATCCCCACAAATGGTCAGTAATGGGCAATGTTTTGTGACTTTATAGAAACATCGGACTTAAAACGTGCAGTGCAAACAGTTTACGTTGTGAAGGACAATGGCTTCACTTCAAGTAAGAAAAGAAACTTACTACTTTAAAGCAGACAAGTAAACCGTATATATTAAAACATCAGCCCCATTTATTCACGAAATACAACGGATAGAATTCACTTTCGCCGTCCACCTCTGCTATTAACTAACATTTTACTTAGCATAAAATAACTTACAAAATAATTAATACTGATTTAGAAGGTAAAACAAAAAGTAATTTTTAAATGACTAAGATACAATTTAATGCATTGTTTTATTTTAATAAGTAATTCGGTTCGTTGCTCACCTGAAATGACCCTGTTCTTCAAGAGATTTAGAAAAGGTTGCGTCGAAAGGGGTAATTTCGAAGATTGGACGAGACAAAGAACATGTAAGCGGGTAGACATTCATCTCAGCAATCTGAGAATAGAAGATAAATATTAAAAATAAAAGTAAATATGGATCAACAGCTTTTTAATGCACATCGATGTAATGGTTTTAAATGCTCGTATAGAAGTATTTTTTTAAAGTGTGTACATAAAGCTAAACTTTTTTTAGTCATTGTGATTAAGCTGTAACAAGTAATTGTCATCAATAGCGTAGCCAGTGGAGCAAGTGCACCCCATACCTAATAATATTAGCAAACAACATTAACCTATAAAACAGCGCAAGATTTTAGCAAAACAGCTTCTCGACGACCCAACAATTCCATAATTATAGGTGCCAAAATAGCACTATATATTCTAGAGATAAAGATATTAAAAAAATCCTCAGGGAGTTCCCCCACCTGACCCTTCTGGTTGTGCCCGCCTCCAAACCATTGCCCTGGCTACGCTCTTAATTGTCACCCTAAAATTTTTAGTTGTTTATTTAATTCTTCAGTAAGTTAGGATGACAAAGTCATCGTCAGTGAGTATAGCTAATATAACAAGTAAACTCCAAGATTACGGTTAAAATTATAACTATTTACTAACACTATATTTACATAAGTTTAGTCAGATTAGTTATAGCTCAGACTATTCACTGAACTAATTAGTTTAGATGAATTCATCAGAGATACTCGTCCATGATGAAGACTGTCTTTTTATTAAAAATACTTTTTTATTCAACCAATGAAATAATTTTTTCAACCCCTAGTGGATGGCAATTGATGTTAATATAAGTTTTTCAAATATTTATTTATTATTTAATTTGTAAAAGTTGATGTCTTGGACGCGTTTAAACTGACTGACTACGTGTTTGAAATCCAGCACTTAGGCATTGAGGTAACATTCCCATAGCTAGAAATTCAATGCATAGGATGTATATGCAATTATAAGAGAAAGGTTCCTTGCAATAATGAAGCATTACAAGAGGTGGATAGAATGAGAAGTTTTAGAACCATCAGTTTCATAAATTAGAAACTAAATAAAAGAAATCAAATAAACAGTAACCAAACAAAAATTATAGTCCATCATCATATACTGTATAGAGAAGGAAATAAAAAATTGTAAGTAAATTCGCTTTGTATTTTGCCACTCAATATTGTGATTCTGCCATATGTGCATGAAAGGGGTAATTTAGAATATTGGTCGAGACAAAGAACATGTAAGCGGGTAGACATTCATTTCAGCATTCTGTGAATAGAAAATAAATATTAAAAATAAATTTAAATGCGGATCAACAGCTTTAATGCATATCTATGTAATGGTTTTAAATGCTCGTGTGAAGTATTTTTTTTAAGTGAATGCAAAAAGGCTAAGCCTTTTTAGTCATTGTGATTAAGCTGTAACAAGTAAATGCCATCAGGAGCATAACTAGAGAGCAAGTGCACCCCAAACCAAATAATATTAGCAAACAACATTAACCTATAAAATAGCGCAAGTTTTTAGCAAAACAGCTTCTTGAAGACCCAACAATTTTGTATTTTTTAGTGCCAAAAAAGCTTTATAGATGATTTCTAGAGATAACGATATGCAAAATTTCCTCAGGGGTGCTCCACCACTTGACCCTTCGGATTGTGACCCCCTCCAAACCACTGCCCTGGCTACCGCCTTGATTGTCATCCTAAACTGTTCCAAGAAACAAGATCTTCATTTCCTTACGCGTTACAACATTCTTCTCGCGTAGAATATAAAATATAACACTAACATCATATGTTAATGTTAATGCCAAATACCCCTCAAGTTCTTACAATGGTGGCAAATTGTCTCGCGCTGCAAAAGTATGCTATGCTCTGATTAGTTGTTGCCATCATCTCGGAGCGTTGCAGGGAGACAACGTAATAACGAAATACAATAAAAATCCCGCTTATCCGACATAATGAGGGTGGAACCATTTCGGATGATCCATGCTAAGTATCCTAAGGTATATTACTTCGAGTAAAACCAAAAAAAACCTGTTCTACTGTAAAATATCACAGTAGTTGTATTTTCTAACAAAACAACCTCCCGCTCCTACCTCCCCCCCCCCGTTTCCCGTGTTGGCGTAAATATCAAGGAACAGCCCATTTAGCCTATTTAACCCGGCATTCGGTTAAGGGAAGTTCGGATAAGACGGGGTTGAACTAACGAACACCAGCACACAGTTAATAGTTATTTCTTCAGTGAGTTAAGATGGAAAAGTCATCGTCAGTGAGTATAGCTTATATAACATTTAACCTTCAAGAATACGGGTTAAATTATAACAATTTACTAACACAATATCTATACCAGTTTAGACAGATTAGTTATAGCTTAGAATATTCACTGAAACAAATGGTTTTAGATTAATTCATCAGAGATACTCGCCCATGATGACTGTCTTTTTATTAAAAATACGTTTCTACTCAACCAATGGTTTTTATTTTCAACCGGTAGTGGATGGCAATTAATGTTAAAACAATTTTTTCAAATATTTATTAATTAATTATTGATGCCTTGGACGCGTTTAAATTTAATGACTATGTATTTTAAATCCCGCACTTAGGCATTGAGGTAACAATCCCATAGCTAGAAATTCAATACATAGGATGTATATGCAATTATAAGAGAAAGGTTCCTTGCAATAATGAAGCATTACAAGAGATGGATAGAATGAGAAGTTAGAGACCACCATCAGCTTCATAAATTAGAAACTAAATAAAAAGAAAGGAAATAAACAGTAACCAAAAAAAATTAAAGTCCATCATCAAATACTGTATAGAGAAGGAAATGAAAAAATTGCAAGGAAATTCGATTTCTATTTTGCCACTTAATATTGTGAATCTGACATATCTAAATATATATATTTATAATAATTGTAACTATAAATTAAAACATTACTAAATTAAAATCTTTCTTTGTTAACCTCAGTAGGAATGACTTTAAAAATTTTTTTTCTATATTGTGTTTAATATTGGGATTACTACTGTGCTAGGATGATATATATTTCTGTGGCATGAGGCAATATCCCACAGGATGTAATTGCGTCACAGATAAGTCGCAAGAGTACATCCTAAACAACTAGGAGCTACTAAAGGCAATAAGACTCAAGGCTAGTCTATAAACGTATACGCCAAGATATAGAGTCTCCGGCTTGGTGTGCTCCCATACAAGCTGAGAGAGCTTTCTGGGTTCCTAAACTTATTTAGTTTAAAGTAAAATGTTTGTTCACCTCCACCAGATGTCGTTCCAAACCATGAAGCCGAAATGTCGCTTCTGAAAAAAGACATTATAATTTTTAAACATTTATTGTAGCAAACATTATAAAGAGATAAGATTAGATGGATATTCATAAAATTGCTAAATGGGTATTTAATTTAGTAGGTAAAAATAGAATAATGTACCCTAACCCTATTGGAATTTGTATAGAAATGCTCACATGAGTATTGAAGCTTACTTAAGATGTAGGCTATTACAGGACCTTTGAATCTAAGGGAAACAAATTAATACACAGCTAAATGATTTTTAATATGACAGATTTACTTTAGTTTTGAGTTCAAAGTTGTAACATTTGCAGGTACATAGTTAAACTTGTCCAGCTCTAACTTGTAGATATGCATGAAAACTCTTATAATTATTCTTATATATAAAGGAAGAGAGATAGAGAGAGAGAGAGATAGGTAGGTATGACTTGGAACTTGCTAGAAACTGGAACACTGACATTTGTAAGTGAGCAGATATAAGTTCTAACTCAAGTAACTTAGAATAGAATTTCCATTTTATACAAAACGAAAGGAACAAATAAAAGTAACTTACAAAACGACTGAGTCCTGTAGAACGCAGGGACTTCAATCTTTAGCGGAAATAGTGCAGAATCACTTGTAGAAAATATTGCAGCTTTTTTATAAACTATTTCCGCTTCCTCTTCTTCCTCATCGTCCACAGGAATCACCTCGAGAATAGGAGCAAACTTTATTCTCGGGTATGCGCTTGACAAGTAGCTGAGCATGTCTACATCAAAAACTGCTGTAAAGTTAGAAGTTTGAATAAATCTTGTGACACAATACGATATTTATAAACAATATAAATACGATAATAAACTGTCAGGTAGAACTAAAGCTTGCAGACATGCATATCCTGATATATATATATATATATATATATATATATATATATATATATATATATATATATTAGGTACTATGTTAATGTATTTTTAAAAAATATTTTTTTCTCTATATCGTAGCTAATGTTCTTATTTTTCATAGTTTTTAATGACATGTCCGTAGAGCGTGGAATCATAAACAAAGATAAATACAGGTCGAATTTTATAAGCTGGTATTTGGCTTTTAATATAAATTTAATATTATAAATTAAAATTGAATTTTGTAGTCCATTACGCTCGGTGAATCTTATTAATCACTTAATCAATAGTTTATGACTATCCGGACTACCCGAACAGACACACAAGAACACAAAGTACAAACATATTAAGCGAACAAACACAATACAAGTCAAACACACTCTTTGATAATATCTAAAACCTACGATTAAAACCGCTACCGCTTGACCCGACCTTTCCAAGCAGAAGACACTGATGAAGATCGCCACATAGCGATCGAAAACGTTCTGTCTCAGTAAGTTTTAACAAATTTACTAAATTTAAAGTTCGGATGGTTGTAAACTATTGTTTACGTGATTAATAAAATTAAAATTACTGAAAAACATAGAGAACTTGAAGGGAACGTTTTGATTGTTCATTTCTACTCATTTTAAATGTTCAGTTATTTAAATTTAACATAGAGAAATGCTCGACATTACTGAATATAACAAACAGCCACAGTGTCGGTTTGCTGTAGTGTTAGCACTGTGACAAGATGCGCGAGTTTAAACCTTGGGGCAGGCTTCTTATTTAAGGCACATGAGTGTACTAATAGTTTAAAACCAATGTTTTAATTACCATATTATTTATGCAGTAGCTTTAATACTTTGGATCTATAGCTGATTAAACTTCATATATTTTCTCCTAGAAATATAATACGGTAGTAGTAGAATTAGAGGCGGCGACTTACATGAACCACAAAATGAAAATTCTAAAACTGTCAGCTTAAATTTGAAGCTATGATATTTGATTATTATCAAAAGAACATGCATAGGATGAAGATCTCAATATATAGCTTAAACTCAGCAAATATTGAAAAGTGAAAAAATATATGAGTTTGGAACAAGCCATAAAACTATTTAATTACATTAGTGATTTTATTAAAGCTAATAAATTACTTTATTTCTAGATTCAGTATGGTACGTGTTAGGTAAATTACGATTTCTACCTGTAAATAGGATCCTCTATTCTCATACCTAAAGAAGGTACAATATGTACATTTCCATCAAGAAGGTAGAAACCTTGGAAACGTGCCGTTTAAATTATTTTGCGTGTAATCTACAACATAAGTTTAAGAATTTGAGGGTCCCTTATATGTATATATATATATATAGTCAATGTAGCTATCGATGCCCTCATTGAGTCCTTGAAAACAATTTGTTGGTAACCACTGGCCTATACACCTACGTTTACTTTATAGAAAAGTAATTTAAGATACTGTAATGCTGAAAGTAGGGTTTTCTAGTGATATCTTTTGTATTTATTCGATTTTAGCAAACCTTTCTATACATTCCACATGACCTATTACCTTCGTCTACATATATATGTGGCTATATAGGAGGGAAGGAAGAGAGAGAGTGAGAGAGAGAGGGGGGAAGAGAGAGGGGGGAGGGAGAGGGGGGAGAGAGTGAGGGTGGAGAGAAAGAGAGAGATAGAGAGAGAATAATGGGTTCCACTAACAGTGTTCTTAACATTAACAATTAATATACATAGGCCTAAATACACGTCGCCATTTGTAAATCAAATATAATGAATAGATTCATATCCTTTAGCTAATAGAAATATATACATGACCAATAAATAAACTAAGTCTAGAGTACACTGATGGGACATTTATATAGTTTTATTGGATATTTATGTTATAAGTTATGTACCTTTTTGGTAATAAGTTGGAAACGTCTAAATGTAGCATTTAATCAAAGGAAAGGTTTTTACTATATTTACCTACATAACTGTTCAAGCACAATAGCTTCTACTTAGGCTATTTTCAGCCCGATTAAATGTCGACGTCATACATATGTAAATATATATATATAATGTCTAATGTGACTCTAACAGTGGTTTATTCGTAATTTACGAGATATACCGTCTATAGGACACGAATATATAGTGATATAAGCAAAATTAGGGCAATTAAATTGATTGAAACTTACAAAGTCTCCAAAAGTTTTTTAGCTTCATATTTTTGCTTTCAACCTAAGAAAATATGATTCAAAATGTCCTTAGGAAACCATTGGTAATGTAAATACAGCATTTGTTTTTTTGTTGTACGATTTAATTAACTACTGTAATATAAATATTTGTTTCCTTTTATATTTACATATTTAGTTATAATTGAATTTTTGTATGGTCGTAAACTTTTGAAGAACGTAGCGCATTGCCAATGTACGTCTTAATATTCAAAATTAAACCACTACAGACCTGGTTCTAACGGGGAACCTCATCAATTGGAGTGAGGCATAGGCCTTACGTTCGCCTCAAATCCTTCGGGAGCTCCTCATTTTCAAGTGATTCTGGTTCTACCCGGCTTCATCCAATATATAACCGAAGTGACTGATGGTCATCTGCATTATAAATGCTGACTAACAACCGCTCTGCCACTGGATGGTCCCACGTTTACATGGATGCATAGGCTTTACGTTCTCTCAAATCAATCGGGAGCTCCAATTAAAATCTATATATTAAATATAACTAATATGAGGTGTTTTTAAAAGAATAAATCCTATCATAAAGAAAATCCATTGTACATCCTCCGAATTTCGGATAGTCTTAAATCGTATTTTAGGACTAAAAAAACACAAAATTACCAGTTTTAAACTTGCCCTATATAGAGAATAACAAACCTATTTAAGCATTTACTTTTGAATTTACTCTTTTATATTCGCCCTTCAAGTGAGTGACAAGAGAATCTGCGAAACCAAAGTGATTAAGATTCAGTATATATATGCTATACTTTCTTTGAATCGTATTAGGGAAATGCGATTTCTATCTGTAATTAGGTTTCTCTATTCAGACACCTAAAGAAGTATCAGAAATGTCAGAAACAAAAAGCTTTAAAACTGACATTAGCAAGAAAAATACTAACTACTAAACTGATATCAATAACCCCCCCCCCCCCAATTACCATTTTTAAATATAATAAAGTGAACTAGATAAAGTGAACCGATTCAAATACTTTGGCCAATTGTAAAAAAGTACACGACATCAACTAATTCTAAAGTAATTTGCTGTGACATTTATTTAGTTGTAATAATTTAATACTGCGTGTTGTTTTATGTATAATAATATGTACAATATGTATATTTCCATCAATAAGGTGGAAACCTTGGAAACGTTCCGTTTAGACCTTACAAAGCTTACACCTACATATGGTATCTAGCTATGCGGACTTTCGGGCAAGGAAATGACATCAAGTACACCTATTAGTTTTTAGGCCTAACCTGACTTTCCCAATGGTTTATTTCTGATTGCCGTCATATACTGTCTAGGTGTCTGGGATGTATTTTGTTATAACTAAAATACTGATAATTAATTTGATTAAAACTTACTAAGACTCCAAATGATTTTATGGTTCATATTTTTCCTTTTAGTCTAACAAAATATGACTCAATATGTCTTTAGTAAACCATGGTAAAGTAAATATAGTGTATGCCTAATTTTTGTACGTTTTTATTTGGGTAGAGTGATATAATTATTTGTGTAAGTTTTATATTTACTTAAAATTTGTTGAAAGGTCATGTTGTGTAGGAAACCTTGGGAAAACGTAGCGCTCTGCCAATGTCCGGTTTGAAACTCAAAATATGTCACAACCGAAAGCTCTCGTTCTGTAGGAGAAGTCTCATACCAATCAGGGTGAACGACAGCACTTTTGATGCCCTCATATCCCTCGGGAGACGCCAGATATTCCGGTGAACACGGTTCTGCCTGGCACAACACTGCATTGTCACTTGAAATCAACTATATTAGAAATACTGGCTAACAATTACCCTGACGTCGAATAGACCCAACTTTACAAGGACGGATCTACCACGATAGAGACCAGCGAAGCTGGATTCTATACAACCTTCGTCGAAGCCTTGTTTCCAGAAGGTTTACCACTTTAAAGGCGACGTTTCAGCCATTTGTTATGCCTCGGAGAGGCTTTCAACTAGCATCGATACAAATAAATTGGTCTTTTTTTCTACTTCAGAGTTGGTGGCTATTTCCCCTCCAATACCTCTAAAAAGCGATGCCGTCGCAAGATACAAGGAGACCATATTCCAACTTTTATGCAGAAAAGAGATTGTTTCATAATGGGCCAAGCAGACAAACACGCTCAAGCTGGTTATAAACGTTTTCAAGAAAAGTCTCCCTTTACGTTATCAGGCTTGATTAGGCCTTATAAAACGATCCTTACATCGATTGGACGTCGCAGATTCCTCCACCTGTCCTCTCTGTCTGTACGATAAAGTTACGGTTAATCATCTGGCCATCTCCAGCCCTTGTATGCCTTCAATACTATGATAAAGTCCTCACAACAATGTCCTGGTTTCACTTCCTGACGCAGAGCTCCACATGCTCTTCACGTATTCCAACAAATCAAACTAAATATTTGTCTTCCTGTGCACATTTATTTATTTACAACAAAATTTCCACTTTGTTTATTTTATTTTTATTGAATTGGAAGTGTTAAATTATATTCTGCTGTTATACTACAAACATCGCACAGTAGACAATTTTGCACAATTATTTCGCTTTTAAGAGAGCCATCTTCATCCTGATGATGAAGATAAAATAAACACCGATATTCTAGTGAATGTGTGAGAGAGAGGGAAAATAATAAGAGAGAGAAAGAGAGAGAGAAAAACAAGGTAGCAGAAAGGAGCTTTGGAGGGAAGGACAGAGACGAAAACACAGTGTAAAAAAAGGAAAGAAAGCGAGGGATTGAAGAGTGAGAAAAAACAATAAGAGTGGAAAAATAGGGAAGAAGAAAAGGAAGGAACGAGAAACACAGACAGAGAAAGGCTATTTCATATTATGAAAATGTGTTTTCTTTTGTTGTCCAGAGACACTCTTTCCACAATATGAGACAAAACGCGTATTTGTAGAAACGTGTATAAAGAGACCTGCAAGAAAGAAATATTTGTTGAAAAGTATGTAGGAGAAGAATATTTGGTGAAAGGGAAATGATAATTACTTTATGAAAATAATTGAAAACTGGTTTAGTTTTTAAACAAAAACGATAATATATATGAAATTACTGGTAGAAGAAAGTGTTAGTGGTAAGAGATAATGAAACGTCAATGATAAAGAAGTGAAAAAGGTTGTACAGAATGGGAAAGGAATCATGAAGTAAATTCAGAAAACCAAGAAATAGGAGAAAAGTCTTGTAAATAAGAAACCGTCAGTTTCTATCGCCGTGAAACATGACTACCACACTAAAAGTCACATAAATTATGGCGTTTTAAATTTAACTACTTTTTATGCTAGAAAATAATCTGGAGTATTGGTAGAAAGGTGTTCTAAATTCACAACAAATTTACTAAAAATATAAATTTAAAGGAAATATAAAATACTTTTAAATATTCTAAGAAAAATACCAAGAAATCTAATTAGGATCTATGTTTCCATGAGCATTATCTGTGAAAAGTTTTACTTTAGGATTAAATTCTAAACTAAATGTTTGAAATATTTCCTTACATACAACTTTTACATACTTTTAGGCTAGACTTGCATTTCCTGGTATCAATGAAAGGGAACAAATTAGCTAAAAAGGAATTTATCTTGGATATAAATACGCCACCTAGACGTATGAAGTAAGTGGTGAGAGGCAAAGTGGTAAGAGGCAATTGTGAGGGAGTGAAACACGGTTCTACATGGGGATGGAGACAACGGGAAATAGCCCAAGTCCATCGATACAAAGGCTTTTACTAATGGATGATGAATAGCTTACATGCCTTCAATTACTAAACTAAAACAAGAGCAAACCATTTTTAACCTTATTTTAAAAACTGAAACAAAATACCAAACTGCGTTATTTAGTTTTATTGGAAAAGCTCCAGCTACATTTCCGGTAATAAGGTGGGAATATCCAAAAGTTATTATTTACCCGAAACATAGGCCTACATAAGGCTCTAGTTAGGCTGGCCTTAGCAATTGTAAGTGTCGGCAATTACAGATAACCTAACCTTACTTCCACCATGGGCATTCGTACTAGATTCACACAGGCAGATAGTAATGTGTTTTGTTGTAAGTTAACATTTTGTTAATTTAGTTAACAAATACTCACAAAGTTTCCAAACGTTTTTAAGTTTCATATTTTTTGTTCTTATTCCAACAAAATATAATGAAAAATGTTTTTCCGTAACCAAGGCTATATAAATGACGTTTATTCTTGATTGTTGTAAGATTTAACTAGCATAAATGATACTAATATTTATATACTAACTATATTTACACGTTTGTGAAGATTTATTTGTTATTATAAATTCTTTAAATTTTGAAAGGATATGTTCTTTATTAATACACAAGAATACATATTGCGATATATATATATATATATATATATATATATATATATATATTCTACCTCATATGGTATGACCATAGTTTCTTTACGGTGTGGTGAATATTGGAAAAATGGTGGCACCAATAACAAACCTCTCCCTCATGGAGAAAACTTTCCCGACCATATTGTAAAGGAAGATGAACACAAAAAGACAGAAGCAAATAACCCATCTACTGTATAGAGTTGCATCACTCTAACTCTAATGCAAAATGCAAGATAGAAAAACTACTTCTATGCTTTTAAAAAGTGATAGCAATAGATTTTGAGATGAACGGGTTTAATCCACGATTTTTATCTTCGGCCACAACCTTTGTCAAAAAAGGCGGAAACCCATTTGATCATTATAAAGAAAGCAAATACGTAGATTCGTTGCCAGCTTAAGAGTGTAACATCGGCAAAAGTGGAATCACGCTACGGGTGCCTCGCCTACTCCAGTGGTTCCCAACTGGAACTAACCCCTAAGGTTCCGCGGGCAATGTCTTGGGGGTCAGTGAGATGGCACTGATACTAAAATATTTATATTTAACACATTCACTGAGGCCGTGTCCGACCGTTGCATTCATTGAGAGGCTTTGGTAACCAAGAGGTTGCCTGAAGTGTTGCATAAAACTCTCATTGAGGTAGTTCGACGTATTAACTACATTAAAGCTTTGCAGACTAGATTGTATTCTTTGTTATTGGGCAGTGAGAATGCTCCGCTTCTTATCCATACCTAAGTAAGGGGGCTCTCCCGAGGTGGTACTGAAAAGGATTTTGATGTTAAGGATGAGGTCAGAACCTTCCTTCTTCATACCATGTATGCAGATTTACTTAGACATTTCTTGGCTTTGTGTGACTGCTTACTTAGCTTTGTTTGAACATTTAAAAGTTTCGTATCTAGGCTTACAAGGTTTTAATATAGATATGTTCAAAGTTAAAGGCAAAGTTTGTGCGGTTAAAGATTGTCCGTTGTGGGCAAAAAAGGTCAATAAATGTTCTCTTACAAATTGTCCCACTATAAAAGAGTTTTTGGAGTCTTCTGGTGAAAATTAGTAAACCAAATAAAGGAAAGCATAACTGACCCCTTCAAAGTTTAGCAACCTCTTTCAGGGAATACTTTCCTGAGCCAGATACTAATGACAGTTGGATTAGAACTCCGTTCTGCTTTCTCTGGAATATAAAAGGTTCTGAGTCCTTCAGAAGAAGAACAAGATCGACTTGAAATCACCAACAGTGGTCCATTAAAAAATGTTTTTAATGGGGAGATCATTGTAGAATTTTGGTTGCCAGTACAAAAAGACTAAAATCCACTTAGCAATAAGGGAATGAATGTAATACTACATTTTCCAACTACCTAGAGATGTGAACATGCATCCTTAACTATCTACGTCATGAAAAATAAATTTAGGAATCGGCTTGATATGCAGTATGACGTCAGAGTAAAAGTTTCAAGAATGGAGCCTAACATTTCTGTAATCATGAACTCAAAATACAGATTCAACTCAACTCACTACAATTACAATAAAATAAGTTTGAACTAATAATAACTTTATTAACTTAGTCCCAACAAAATAATAATATAAATAGGTTTAACGAGTTTCGCCTGGATATACGAACTCTAACATGGGATCGTTTTATATTTTGTATCTCAAATAAAAATATAACTTCTTGAATGTACTTGTAATAAACTGTTGGTAACCACTGGCCTACGTTCACTTTATAGAAAAGTAATTTAAGTTTTTTTTTTTTTTTTTTTTTTTTTTTTTTTTTTTTTCTAACTTGGGAGCGGGTTTGAATTGCCCGAAGCACTGCTACCTTAAGGTATATTGTACTTACCTCCCTGATCTAGTCAAATAACCCCTTCCCTCTTACCAGGTTTAGGAGTCTCCTGACTAGAGTTTTACCTTCAGCATCCACCGAAGCCGTTCCATCACCAAAGAGGTTGAAGCGCCTCTCAGCAAATACTTCACATCTGTAAATAATGTGTGTGGCAGTCTCGAGTTCCTGCCCGCATAATCTGCACACTGGTTCATCCTTGTAGATACCCATTTTATGCAAATGTTTCCTTAGTCCACAGTGTCCCGTGAGTAGACCTGTGGCAATCCTTAATTCCTGCCTAGACAGATAGATGAGACTCTTCTGCAGCCCCAAGGAAGGTTTCCTAAGGGTTAGATTACTGTGCCTCATCCCTTCAGCCCTGATCCAGTGCTCACAGTGTCTTTAAGCCATCCACCTTCGCACTGTCATCTTGACCATTGATTTGGAAATACCTACCGCAGGCTCCGGTCCAATCAGGGGAGTCGAAGACCCCTCCCTGGCCAGCGCATCTGCGGCTTCATTTCCAAGTATTCCCCTATGCCCTGGCACCCAACCTATCATGACTTGATTGTGCCTTGCCAGAGCTTGTAGGTTAATTAGGCACTCCCTGACTATGGCCGAGGTGACCGCGTGTCCGTTTAGTGCCTTAATTGCTGCCTGACTGTCGGAGAATATAGCAATCCGGGTCCCATGTGTTTCCCTTCTCGCTATCTCTCCCTGACAGGCATTTAAGTTACGCTAATGCTGAAAATAAGGGTTTCTAGTGATATCTTTTGTATTTATTTAGTT
This sequence comes from Prosapia bicincta, assembly GCA_036971475.1. Taxonomy (NCBI): domain Eukaryota; kingdom Metazoa; phylum Arthropoda; class Insecta; order Hemiptera; family Cercopidae; genus Prosapia; species Prosapia bicincta. The sequence goes on along the minus strand of JBAIZL010000010.1, from coordinate 13,869,601 downwards.
ATAGCAAACGGGTGTGAGCTGGTTGGTCCTCGTCCTGCCCGTGGATAACTGAGTTTATATGTTACGTTTATGAAAAGAGCCCTTATAACACTCAGTGAAACGAACGCCAGCAGCCGCTTCTGTAAAAGGAGCCCAATAATATGTCTTGTAAACAAGCAAATAGTCCTTCTCAGGACTACCAACGAGTAGTCCAAACAAAAACACCCAGACAGACTGAATGTAAATATATGGTCAGAAAAAGTACTAACCATAAGAACAAAAATTAACATTAAAAATCACCTCATAATGAGACTAAGCGGTACAAATGGAACCAAAAGAACTGAAGTATGGTGTCCAAACAGAATAACTGCAATAACCTCACACAACGTCTGAGGACAGAAGCAAACAAGAGGAAAGCACACATTTCAAGAGGGACAGAGTTTTCCGGAAAGGAAAAAGAAAAGAGAGCGAACCTTACACCAATCGACCAACAACAAACTATATAAGCAAAAAGACGACAAACTATTAATAATGCACTGGAATGCCAGATCGTTGAAACATAAAGCACCGGAGCTAGAAAAGGATATTCACGAAAAAATATAAAAATAGTCTGTATACAGGAATCCTCATTACCAAAAAACGAAGACCTTCACCCGAAGTTTAAACATTACAACCTACATAACTTATCTAGAGACAATTCGAGAGGCGGAGGATTAGTTGCCCTAGTACATGAGTCATTGCATGTCGAAGGCTGTGATATGAAGACTACAAAAAATTTACAGTACATAAAAATGAATATAAGAGTTACCAAATAATTACAATTTACTCTAGTCAACACATATATACCATTCCAGGGAATTAAAGAGAAGTAATTGGACACACTAATCAGCTCCAACAAGAACCTGATCATAGTTGGAGACATGAACAGCAGACACCAGAGTTGGAACAACGGACCAGAAAATAAAAACGGCTCTCAAATGTTCAAATTCATTCAAGCCCAAAACATACTTCTGCTGAACCAAAACAGTAGGAAGTGTGGTAGTTTGGCGCGGACCCACCCCTAACTCGGCCGCTACGTAACCTAGGACTATAGGGGTAGTTTTGGATGATGCTCAAGGTCATCCCGGCCGTGACCCCAGACCCGGGGGTGGTTTTGACCACGTTCAGGGGGGTAGGGGGTAGTTTTTTCGAAAAAAAAAAAACAAAATCGGCCGCTACGTAACCTAGGAGTATAGGGGTAGTTTCGGATGATGCGGGCCAACGTCCTGACCCTGACCGTAGCTTTGGGGGTGGTTTCGACCACGTCTAGAGGGGTGGGGGGTAGTTTTTCGAAAAAATTTTTATTTTAACCTAACTCGGCCGCTACGTAACCTAGGACTATAGGGGTAGTTTTGGATGTTGCAGAGGCCTGACGCTGACCCTCACCCAACCCTAAGGGCGGTTTTGACCATGCCTAGAGGGGTGGTAAATGGAAAAAACTAATTCCAACTAGCTAACCTAAGCTAGCCAAAATGGATCAGACCTAACCTAACCTACGTGAAGGGGGTGACCACGGCTACGTTCAGGACCAACACCGGGGGTAGCTCCGGGGGTGGATTGGGGGTGGGGGGTAGTTTTCGAAAAAATTTTGGAAAAACGTGCCTTGACCGATAGGGTATGTCTAGAGTCTAATACGGGCTGCTGAGGGGTAGTTTCACCTAGGGGTAGTTTTCACAAAAAATACGAAATTGCCGAAAATCGAACGGTTGGATCAACAGACAGTACGGGATACGTGTAGAGTCCTTTTTGGACCATTGCGGGGGCTGTTTCACCTAGGGGTAGTTTTTACAAAAAATATGAAATTGCCGAAAATCGATCGGTCGGATCAAATGACCGTATATGGTATGGTTAAAGTCTATTATGGACCGTTGTGGGGGCCGATTGTCAAAAATAATCGGGGTCCTAGGTAAAATCCACCCGGGCGTTAGTTGAACCCGCCAAGGTAGAGCCAATATGGAGCACGCTATCGGTTAAAGCCAAACCGAGCCCAGCCACCCGGCAGCTAGGCCTTAGGTAAAGCTAACACGGAGCTAGCCCTCGGGTAAAGACATCTCAAGGCCGACCCTTAGGTAAAGTAACCCCGGAATAGCTCCGGTGGTGGGGGTAACTTTTGGAAAGATTTAACGGTTATCTGATGACGTATCAGCGCTTGAGCGAGTCTAGGCAAGTAGTAGGCATACCCTAACTAGAGTGTTCTACCCTAAATAAATTGGCTGATGCAGGGCAAGGGGCAAACCCGCAGAGTTAACACACTATCTTGGAGGTAGACCTACCCAAACCTCAGGCATAGCAACCCTGCAGCGGGGATTTAGCCAACCCAGGCAGGCCCTTAAGTAAAGCCCCCTGAAGAAAAGGCTTAAGGTAAAGCTACCTTGGAGCCTGGTCTTAGGTAAAGCCTCCTTGGAGGTAGACTTTAAGTAAAGCTACCCAAGAGTCTGGCCAGGATGGTTGCTATATCAATTACAACCTATCGACCAAGACAAACACCTCCACCAAGTCCTAGGTAAAGCCATCCGGGTGTCAGATCATATGTAAAGTAACCGAGGAGTCGGGCCTGAGGTAAAGCCAGCCAGGCCCAAGGTAAAGCTACCATTGAGGCAGACTATCGGTAAAGCTACCACGGAGTCGGGGCCTAAGTAAAGCTACCATGGAGTTAGACCATAGGTAAAGCAAACACGGAGCAAGGACTCAGGTAAAAGCCAACTCGAAGCCTGCCGATAGGTAAAGTAACCCCGGATTCAGGCATCAAGTGGGGGTTGTTATCAAATAATATATGAAATTACCCAAAAATGATCGGTTAGATCAAACGACCAACGACCTACATAGAGTTCAAATAGTCAACAAGTTGAATCAACCAATCACAACGCAGGGGCCCGGTAGGCCTACGTAAACGGTCAATGTAAGACGAGAAGGCCTATATAACGTGTTAAACCAATATATATGACAGCCCACATAATGTGTTAAACAAATATGCAAGCCTACATACATACTATGCTAGGCCGACACACTATGTCGGTAAATCACCGGCCAAAGCCTATATGAACTGAGATAGTTTCACCTCATATATCAGGTAGAACCACGGGCAGGCAACCGTATAATATGGGGAGTACTATAAGGTATAGCTAAACCAATATATACGATAGCCCACATAATGTGTTAAACAGATACGCAAGCTTGCATACATACTATGCTAGGCCTACATACATGAATCCCTAAATGCGCCTACTATGTCGGTAAATCACTGGCCACAGCCTATATGAACAGAGATAGTTTCACCTCATATATCAGGTAGAACCTGGCAATCGTATAATATGGGAAGTACTGTAAGGTACATCTACCAATGCATAACCTATCACGCCCATCACGGTCAACAAATATTACAATATAATTAAAAAAAAGTTACGCAACCTATATATACATACAGTGCTAAGCCAACATTCAGGCATATATACTATGTTAAAACAGCGTGCAATATACTCTAAATAGCCAAATATACGTTGTTAAACCAATATGCAGGTTAACCCATATACATCCTGTATTAGGCCAATATTCCCGTTACCCACATATGCCTATATAATATGTTAAGCCTGGATGAATGATATCTTATATAGTGTGTTAAACAAAAACGCTTGTAAACCCACATAAATAATATGCTAAGCCTGTGCTAAACAGATACGCGTGTAAACTCACATAAATACAATGCTAACCAACATGGATGCTATCCTACATAGGCTTATATACTATGTTAGGCCTGGATACGCGATTGCCCCATATAGTGTGTTAAATAAATATGCGTGTAAACCAAATAAATACTCTGGTAAGCCAACATTCATGCTATCATAGATGGGCGTATATACTATGTTAGGCCTACATATCGCGTTAAACAAACATGTGTAAGCCGCCATACATATTATGCTAAGCCGACTTACATGAATCCCTAAATGTGCCCGCTATGTCGGTAAACCACTGGCCAAAGCCTATATGATCTGAGCTATTTTCACCTTGTCTATCAGGTAGAACCAGGCAATCGAATAATATGGGAAGTACTATAGGGTACATCTACCAATGCATAACCTATCACGCCCATGACGGTCAACAAATACTACAATATAATTTAAAAAAGTTACGCAACCTATATACATACAGTGCTAAGCCAACATTCAGGCATATATACTATGTTATACCAGCATGCAATATAATCTACATAGCCATATATACTATGTTAAACCAGCATGCAATATACTCTAAATAGCCATATATAAGCTGTTAAACAAATATGCGTGTAAACCTACATAAATACCACGCCAAGCCAATATCCATGCTACCATAGATAGGCGTATATACTATGTTAGGCCTACATACTGCGTTAAACAAACATGTGTGTAAGCCTGCATACATATTATGCTAAGCCGACAAGGGCCTACAAATTATATCCAATGCATAGTTTAGCTAATGGTTATCACACAGTAGCCTGACTACAACTTGCCACATAATACCTGATACATAGCTAGACTAATCATTAACACATAGTATCCGATGCATAGCCCGACGATGGGTTAACATATAGTATCCGATAAGTAGCTTGAGTATGCCCCCACATATAATATCCGGTACACAGCCTCGCTAATGGTTAGCACATAGTAGCCGATGATGAGCCTGGCTATGGAATATCACATATTATCTCACACACTATCCTAAAAGCGGCCCTCAAATTACCACATAATACCTGATACATAGCTTGGCTAATCATTAACACATAGTATGACCCAACACATAATATCCGGTGCATAGCCTCGCTAAATAAGCATAAACCCCCCCAAAATTGGCTTATCAATTATGTATGGTCTAGATACAGTCACACATGTCATTTCAAAAGTCGGCTGGAAAGAAACACTAGCCTGGTATATACTATGTTAAACCAGCATGCAATATACTCTAAATAGCCATATATACGCTGTTAAACAAATATGCGTGTAAACCTACATAAATACCACGCAGGGCCAACATCTATGCTATCATAGATAGGCGTATATACTATGTTAGGTCTACATACTGCGTTAAACAAACATGTGTGTAAGCCTGCATGCATATTATGCTAAATCGACAAGGGCCAACAAATTATAACACATTATATCCAATGCACAGTTTAGCTAATGGTTATCACACAGTAGCCTGACTACAACTTGCTCACATAATACCTGATACACAGCTAGACTAATCATTAACACATAGTATCCGATGCATAGCCTGACGATGGGTTAACATATAGTATCCGATAAGTAGCCTGAGTATGCCCCAACACATAATATCCGGTGCATAGCCTCGCTAATGGCTAACACATGGTATCCAAAGCATAGCTAGGCTAGTGGATAACTAATGGTTAGTTTGACTATGGTTAACACACACAGTACCTGTTGCATAGCGAGGCTAATGATTAACACATAGTACCCGATGCATAGCCTGACTAGGGCTAGCACATAGTATCCGAGGTATAGATTGACTATAGGTTAACAAATAGTATCCGATGAGAAGCTTGAATACAAAGTAACACACAATATCCACTGCATAGTCTGGCTAATGTTCATCATATAGCACCCGATGTATAGCTTGACTATGGGCTAACACATAGCAATTGATGAGTGGCGTGATAACCCATCGTCAATGATTGCTGTAACACATAGTATCCGGACCGAATATGACGTCATCCAGGGCGGAGATGGTGGCTATGTTGATACCGTGATGGCCAGTGTAGGCTAGATCAAATAACCAAACCACTGCCTTAGGCTAAGTTTAGCCGACCAACATACACGAAGTTCAAACGAACAACATTGACACCATGTCCAAATAGGCTACGGCTTGTGAAGGCCAGATCAGCGTTTCCCGACCAACATACACGAAGTTCAAACGAACAAAATTGACACCAGGTCCAAATAGGCTATGGCGGCTATGCCCAGATCAGCGTTTCAGCTAATCAAAATGAAAAACTTACGCAGGTCCAAATAGGCTATGGCGGCTATGCCCTGATCAGCGTTTCAGCTAATCAAAATGAAAAACTTACGCTAATCAACCAACATCTACACCGAAGTCAAATGGGTTATGGTTAGTGAAGGCACCGGCAAAAGCTTTAAGCCCTAGACATAATTATAGCTATCAACGCGTACCAAAATAGCCATGCAGAAACCGTCAAGGCCATTACACATATTGTCCAGGTATGTTCTCCATCAAACCGAGACTTTAGACACCATCTCTGTAAAACAGCTAACAAATTATACTCCACCACAATAGGTATGTCAAAACTGTTACCGGCTCGTAATCTAAGACAATGGTTACGTAACGCCCTTTATCAATTTAAGACCTTAAGCGATATCTTCGTAAAGACAGCCACAATAGTTACGTTAGAGCTACCGCTGCTCACCCTACCATAATAGCTACGTACAGACGGTTAATATTGTATAACCTATCACAAGACTTATGTAAAAACAGCTATGCATAACCTGTCACACAATAACTGCGTAAAGGCAGTTAACAAGGCCTACCCCATTAAAATAGCTACGAAAAGATAACATCCAATACATACCCTATCATATTAGCTATGTAAAGACAATAAATGCGTAAAGGCAGCTAAAAATGCCTACCCCATTAAAATAGCTACGAAAAGATACCAACCAATACATAACTTATCATAATAGCTATGTAAAGACAGCTAAAGATGCATAACCTAACTCAGTAATGATTGCTATTAAATAATGAACCATTACATTAGCCACGTAAAAACAGTTATCGATCCGTGACCAAGATAATACTTACGTAAGATCTATATCAGTGCTAAGACAATAGCTCCGTAAGGAAAACCTACCACTTCATGAACTACGACAACAGCAAGGTGTGGACGGCTACCAATACATTACTTATCACAGCTACCAACACATAACTCGTCACACTAGCTAAGTAAATAGCGCTACGACTGAATAGCCTATCACACAGGCTAATTGAGGGTCACTAACTAAACCATCACAATATCTCTGTACATGGCAGATGGCGTGATGATCCTCATCTTTATCGCACACCTAACAGTAGGTTGGGTTAGAAGCACTCTGGCTAGCTTAGGTTAGTGGGCTGAAAATAATTTTTTCTAAAAACTACCCCTCTAGACGTGGTTGAACACCCAACAGTAGGTTAGGTTAGAAGCACTCTGGCTAGCTTAGGTTAGTGGGTTGAAAATAATTTTTTCTAAAAACTACCCCTCTAGACGTGGTTGAACACCCAACAGTAGGTTAGGTTAGAAGCACTCTGGCTAGCTTAGGTTAGTGGGTTGAAAATAATTTTTTCTAAAAACTACCCCTCTAGACGTGGTTGAACCCTCCCCCAAGGCTACGATCAAGGTCACATCGACCGCCTGCATCATCCAAAACCACCCCTAACTTCTACAAACCCCGGTCAGTGATGCCCGTGATGGAGATACGACCAACCTTTGAAAGTTAGGGGTGGTTTTGGATGATGCAGGCGGTCGATGTGACCTTGATCGTAGCCTTGGGGGAGGGTTCAACCACGTCTAGAGGGGTAGTTTTTAGAAAAAATTATTTTCAACCCACTAACCTAAGCTAGCCAGAGTGCTTCTAACCTAACCTACTGTTGGGTGTTCAGCCACGTCTAGAGGGGTAGTTTTTAGAAAAAATTATTTTCAACCCACTAACCTAAGCTAGCCAGAGTGCTTCTAACCTAACCTACTGTTGGGTGTTCAACCACGTCTAGAGGGGTAGTTTTTAGAAAAAATTATTTTCAGCCCACTAACCTAAGCTAGCCAGAGTGCTTCTAACCCAACCTACTGTTAGGTGTGCGATAAAGATGAGGATCATCACGCCATCTGCCATGTACAGAGATATTGTGATGGTTTAGTTAGTGACCCTCAATTAGCCTGTGTGATAGGCTATTCAGTCGTAGCGCTATTTACTTAGCTAGTGTGACGAGTTATGTGTTGGTAGCTGTGATAAGTAATGTATTGGTAGCCGTCCACACCTTGCTGTTGTCGTAGTTCATGAAGTGGTAGGTTTTCCTTACGGAGCTATTGTCTTAGCACTGATATAGATCTTACGTAAGTATTATCTTGGTCACGGATCGATAACTGTTTTTACGTGGCTAATGTAATGGTTCATTATTTAATAGCAATCATTACTGAGTTAGGTTATGCATCTTTAGCTGTCTTTACATAGCTATTATGATAAGTTATGTATTGGTTGGTATCTTTTCGTAGCTATTTTAATGGGGTAGGCATTTTTAGCTGCCTTTACGCATTTATTGTCTTTACATAGCTAATATGATAGGGTATGTATTGGATGTTATCTTTTCGTAGCTATTTTAATGGGGTAGGCCTTGTTAACTGCCTTTACGCAGTTATTGTGTGACAGGTTATGCATAGCTGTTTTTACATAAGTCTTGTGATAGGTTATACAATATTAACCGTCTGTACGTAGCTATTATGGTAGGGTGAGCAGCGGTAGCTCTAACGTAACTATTGTGGCTGTCTTTACGAAGATATCGCTTAAGGTCTTAAATTGATAAAGGGCGTTACGTAACCATTGTCTTAGATTATGAGCCGGTAACAGTTTTGACATACCTATTGTGGTGGAGTATAATTTGTTAGCTGTTTTACAGAGATGGTGTCTAAAGTCTCGGTTTGATGGAGAACATACCTGGACAATATGTGTAATGGCCTTGACGGTTTCTGCATGGCTATTTTGGTACGCGTTGATAGCTATAATTATGTCTAGGGCTTAAAGCTTTTGCCGGTGCCTTCACTAACCATAACCCATTTGACTTCGGTGTAGATGTTGGTTGATTAGCGTAAGTTTTTCATTTTGATTAGCTGAAACGCTGATCAGGGCATAGCCGCCATAGCCTATTTGGACCTGCGTAAGTTTTTCATTTTGATTAGCTGAAACGCTGATCTGGGCATAGCCGCCATAGCCTATTTGGACCTGGTGTCAATTTTGTTCGTTTGAACTTCGTGTATGTTGGTCGGGAAACGCTGATCTGGCCTTCACAAGCCGTAGCCTATTTGGACATGGTGTCAATGTTGTTCGTTTGAACTTCGTGTATGTTGGTCGGCTAAACTTAGCCTAAGGCAGTGGTTTGGTTATTTGATCTAGCCTACACTGGCCATCACGGTATCAACATAGCCACCATCTCCGCCCTGGATGACGTCATATTCGGTCCGGATACTATGTGTTACAGCAATCATTGACGATGGGTTATCACGCCACTCATCAATTGCTATGTGTTAGCCCATAGTCAAGCTATACATCGGGTGCTATATGATGAACATTAGCCAGACTATGCAGTGGATATTGTGTGTTACTTTGTATTCAAGCTTCTCATCGGATACTATTTGTTAACCTATAGTCAATCTATACCTCGGATACTATGTGCTAGCCCTAGTCAGGCTATGCATCGGGTACTATGTGTTAATCATTAGCCTCGCTATGCAACAGGTACTGTGTGTGTTAACCATAGTCAAACTAACCATTAGTTATCCACTAGCCTAGCTATGCTTTGGATACCATGTGTTAGCCATTAGCGAGGCTATGCACCGGATATTATGTGTTGGGGCATACTCAGGCTACTTATCGGATACTATATGTTAACCCATCGTCAGGCTATGCATCGGATACTATGTGTTAATGATTAGTCTAGCTGTGTATCAGGTATTATGTGAGCAAGTTGTAGTCAGGCTACTGTGTGATAACCATTAGCTAAACTGTGCATTGGATATAATGTGTTATAATTTGTTGGCCCTTGTCGATTTAGCATAATATGCATGCAGGCTTACACACATGTTTGTTTAACGCAGTATGTAGACCTAACATAGTATATACGCCTATCTATGATAGCATAGATGTTGGCCCTGCGTGGTATTTATGTAGGTTTACACGCATATTTGTTTAACAGCGTATATATGGCTATTTAGAGTATATTGCATGCTGGTTTAACATAGTATATACCAGGCTAGTGTTTCTTTCCAGCCGACTTTTGAAATGACATGTGTGACTGTATCTAGACCATACATAATTGATAAGCCAATTTTGGGGGGTTTATGCTTATTTAGCGAGGCTATGCACCGGATATTATGTGTTGGGTCATACTATGTGTTAATGATTAGCCAAGCTATGTATCAGGTATTATGTGGTAATTTGAGGGCCGCTTTTAGGATAGTGTGTGAGATAATATGTGATATTCCATAGCCAGGCTCATCATCGGCTACTATGTGCTAACCATTAGCGAGGCTGTGTACCGGATATTATATGTGGGGGCATACTCAAGCTACTTATCGGATACTATATGTTAACCCATCGTCGGGCTATGCATCGGATACTATGTGTTAATGATTAGTCTAGCTATGTATCAGGTATTATGTGGCAAGTTGTAGTCAGGCTACTGTGTGATAACCATTAGCTAAACTATGCATTGGATATAATTTGTAGGCCCTTGTCGGCTTAGCATAATATGTATGCAGGCTTACACACATGTTTGTTTAACGCAGTATGTAGGCCTAACATAGTATATACGCCTATCTATGGTAGCATGGATATTGGCTTGGCGTGGTATTTATGTAGGTTTACACGCATATTTGTTTAACAGCTTATATATGGCTATTTAGAGTATATTGCATGCTGGTTTAACATAGTATATATGGCTATGTAGATTATATTGCATGCTGGTATAACATAGTATATATGCCTGAATGTTGGCTTAGCACTGTATGTATATAGGTTGCGTAACTTTTTTAAATTATATTGTAGTATTTGTTGACCGTCATGGGCGTGATAGGTTATGCATTGGTAGATGTACCCTATAGTACTTCCCATATTATTCGATTGCCTGGTTCTACCTGATAGACAAGGTGAAAATAGCTCAGATCATATAGGCTTTGGCCAGTGGTTTACCGACATAGCGGGCACATTTAGGGATTCATGTAAGTCGGCTTAGCATAATATGTATGGCGGCTTACACATGTTTGTTTAACGCGATATGTAGGCCTAACATAGTATATACGCCCATCTATGATAGCATGAATGTTGGCTTACCAGAGTATTTATTTGGTTTACACGCATATTTATTTAACACACTATATGGGGCAATCGCGTATCCAGGCCTAACATAGTATATAAGCCTATGTAGGATAGCATCCATGTTGGTTAGCATTGTATTTATGTGAGTTTACACGCGTATCTGTTTAGCACAGGCTTAGCATATTATTTATGTGGGTTTACAAGCGTTTTTGTTTAACACACTATATAAGATATCATTCATCCAGGCTTAACATATTATATAGGCATATGTGGGTAACGGGAATATTGGCCTAATACAGGATGTATATGGGTTAACCTGCATATTGGTTTAACAACGTATATTTGGCTATTTAGAGTATATTGCACGCTGTTTTAACATAGTATATATGCCTGAATGTTGGCTTAGCACTGTATGTATATATAGGTTGCGTAACTTTTTTTTAATTATATTGTAATATTTGTTGACCGTGATGGGCGTGATAGGTTATGCATTGGTAGATGTACCTTACAGTACTTCCCATATTATACGATTGCCAGGTTCTACCTGATATATGAGGTGAAACTATCTCTGTTCATATAGGCTGTGGCCAGTGATTTACCGACATAGTAGGCGCATTTAGGGATTCATGTATGTAGGCCTAGCATAGTATGTATGCAAGCTTGCGTATCTGTTTAACACATTATGTGGGCTATCGTATATATTGGTTTAGCTATACCTTATAGTACTCCCCATATTATACGGTTGCCTGCCCGTGGTTCTACCTGATATATGAGGTGAAACTATCTCAGTTCATATAGGCTTTGGCCGGTGATTTACCGACATAGTGTGTCGGCCTAGCATAGTATGTATGTAGGCTTGCATATTTGTTTAACACATTATGTGGGCTGTCATATATATTGGTTTAACACGTTATATAGGCCTTCTCGTCTTACATTGACCGTTTACGTAGGCCTACCGGGCCCCTGCGTTGTGATTGGTTGATTCAACTTGTTGACTATTTGAACTCTATGTAGGTCGTTGGTCGTTTGATCTAACCGATCATTTTTGGGTAATTTCATATATTATTTGATAACAACCCCCACTTGATGCCTGAATCCGGGGTTACTTTACCTATCGGCAGGCTTCGAGTTGGCTTTTACCTGAGTCCTTGCTCCGTGTTTGCTTTACCTATGGTCTAACTCCATGGTAGCTTTACTTAGGCCCCGACTCCGTGGTAGCTTTACCGATAGTCTGCCTCAATGGTAGCTTTACCTTGGGCCTGGCTGGCTTTACCTCAGGCCCGACTCCTCGGTTACTTTACATATGATCTGACACCCGGATGGCTTTACCTAGGACTTGGTGGAGGTGTTTGTCTTGGTCGATAGGTTGTAATTGATATAGCAACCATCCTGGCCAGACTCTTGGGTAGCTTTACTTAAAGTCTACCTCCAAGGAGGCTTTACCTAAGACCAGGCTCCAAGGTAGCTTTACCTTAAGCCTTTTCTTCAGGGGGCTTTACTTAAGGGCCTGCCTGGGTTGGCTAAATCCCCGCTGCAGGGTTGCTATGCCTGAGGTTTGGGTAGGTCTACCTCCAAGATAGTGTGTTAACTCTGCGGGTTTGCCCCTTGCCCTGCATCAGCCAATTTATTTAGGGTAGAACACTCTAGTTAGGGTATGCCTACTACTTGCCTAGACTCGCTCAAGCGCTGATACGTCATCAGATAACCGTTAAATCTTTCCAAAAGTTACCCCCACCACCGGAGCTATTCCGGGGTTACTTTACCTAAGGGTCGGCCTTGAGATGTCTTTACCCGAGGGCTAGCTCCGTGTTAGCTTTACCTAAGGCCTAGCTGCCGGGTGGCTGGGCTCGGTTTGGCTTTAACCGATAGCGTGCTCCATATTGGCTCTACCTTGGCGGGTTCAACTAACGCCCGGGTGGATTTTACCTAGGACCCCGATTATTTTTGACAATCGGCCCCCACAACGGTCCATAATAGACTTTAACCATACCATATACGGTCATTTGATCCGACCGATCGATTTTCGGCAATTTCATATTTTTTGTAAAAACTACCCCTAGGTGAAACAGCCCCCGCAATGGTCCAAAAAGGACTCTACACGTATCCCGTACTGTCTGTTGATCCAACCGTTCGATTTTCGGCAATTTCGTATTTTTTGTGAAAACTACCCCTAGGTGAAACTACCCCTCAGCAGCCCGTATTAGACTCTAGACATACCCTATCGGTCAAGGCACGTTTTTCCAAAATTTTTTCGAAAACTACCCCCCACCCCCAATCCACCCCCGGAGCTACCCCCGGTGTTGGTCCTGAACGTAGCCGTGGTCACCCCCTTCACGTAGGTTAGGTTAGGTCTGATCCATTTTGGCTAGCTTAGGTTAGCTAGTTGGAATTAGTTTTTTCCATTTACCACCCCTCTAGGCATGGTCAAAACCGCCCTTAGGGTTGGGTGAGGGTCAGCGTCAGGCCTCTGCAACATCCAAAACTACCCCTATAGTCCTAGGTTACGTAGCGGCCGAGTTAGGTTAAAATAAAAAATTTTTCGAAAAACTACCCCCCACCCCTCTAGACGTGGTCGAAACCACCCCCAAAGCTACGGTCAGGGTCAGGACGTTGGCCCGCATCATCCGAAACTACCCCTATACTCCTAGGTTACGTAGCGGCCGATTTTGTTTTTTTTTTTTCGAAAAAACTACCCCCTACCCCCCTGAACGTGGTCAAAACCACCCCCGGGTCTGGGGTCACGGCCGGGATGACCTTGAGCATCATCCAAAACTACCCCTATAGTCCTAGGTTACGTAGCGGCCGAGTTAGGGGTGGGTCCGCGCCAAACTACCACACTTCCTACTCAAAACAAAGAGCCCACATACCAGTCACCCTCAACAAGAACTCTAATCACCTTAGATTTGACACTGTCCTCACCAGTCCTCTAATCGAGAAAAGGGTAACAAATTAGTAAGCCGGGGAAGATCTAGGAAGTGATCACCTACCAATATACTTAGTACTTTCTATCTCAAGAGTTCTAGTTCAGAAGCCATATGTCATAAGCAATAAATACAATAATTCTAAAGCTGACTGGAGTGCTTTCACAGAAGAAACTAGAACAAGCGAGATAGAACAATACACTCCAGAATTTCTAGAAATAAAACTTCTTCAAGCCACTGACCATAACATTCACAAACACAAACCAAGAAGAGAACACAAATTTAAAAATAGCTGGTGATCAGAGAAAATCAATCAACTTAGAAAAAATTGACAAAGGGCTAGAAGAAGATGGAAGGTGCAGAGAATTAAAGAATGCAGACAAGAATACAAGAGATGCAACGCCATCCTGAGACGTACAATAATCTCTGAGAAAAGGACAATTTGGAGAAAATTTGTGAGCTCTATAAATGCAAACACTCCATCCAGCACAGTCTGGAAAAAAGTTTAAATTAATCGAAGATAATACTGGCCAAAAGATTAGCCAAATACAAAGTGATGCTGGAGAGTGGTTAGAGGATGACAAAACAAAAGAGGAAACTTTTAATTTGTTTTTTAGGATCAGGGCAGGAAAGAAAATCCCATGACCCAAAAAGCTCACTACTAAAGAAAAGCAGTTAATTTCCCAAGTCGAAGAACTGTACCGCCTGGAAGACCCTGCGAACGTACCCTTCAGCATATGGGAACTGAGAAATGAAGTATCCAGATTAAAGGACTCGACTCCCGGACTAGATGAAATCCATAACAGAATGCTCGAACATAGATCAGAAGAGATGCTTACTAATATACTAAACGTATTCAATGAAACTTAAAACACGGGAAATATCCCAGAAAAATGGAAAACAGCACTAATTGTACCAATTCTAAAACCATCTAAAGACAAGTCCCAAATGAAATCATATCGGCCAATTGCTCTTACATCTTGTTTTGGTTTACATCTACGCTGGTTTTGAGAAAAAAAGAATTAACTATAATTGTCCTCCTAGACTTTGAAGCTGCTTTCGACAGGACACCCCACACCACTATCTTGTTAAAATGCATGAAGCTTGGCATAATGGGAAACATGTTGCAGTATCTAACGAATTTCTTAAGCGGTCAAAAAATTAAAACATCGGTCAATGGCCAAGAATCAACAAGTGCTGAGATAGAAAACGGAACCCCTCAAGGAGCAGTCATTAGTGCAACACTGTTTAATATTGCAATACATGACATTGCATCCAACCTACCTCCGGGAGTAGAGTGTGTCTCCTATGCTGATGATGTAATGTTAGCTTTTCGCCTCACATAAAGATCCGGACAGACCTAACCAGGCAATGCGGATGGCCCTGGACCGAGTCTCGAACTGGTGCAAAAGCTGGTCACGGAAAATCTCTCCAGAAAAGTCAGAATGTGCAATATTTACAAGAAGGAATACTCTAGCTGACTACAAATGCAAACTAAAACTGAATAACATAAATGTTCAATATAACAACAGCCCTAAGCTCCTAGGAGTACTGCTTGATAAAAAGCTGAGATGGAAAAATCATATTGAAAAAACTGTTCAAACTTGTAACAAACGTCTCAATTCAATAAAAGTAGCCACCAGCCGACATTGGGGCGCTGACACCATATGCTTGAGAACATTTTACCTATCCTTTGTAAGAACAAAACTGGCTTATTGCAGTGAGGTCTGGGGAGAGGCTGCAGTAACGCACATTAAAGAAACTTGTAGTAATTTAATCAGTTCCCTTATCAATTAGCCAGGGCTGTCGCAAAACCACTCCCATTGCAGCAATGCAAATAGAACCCATAGATTTACTGCTAGAAGAACAAATATGGAATAAATACCTAAAAACCCTTTCACTAAACTCTTTAAAAGTATCGACTACACGACAATCATACACTCACAGTATCAATTTGCTCGCTGCTGAAACGCCTTGTGAGACTCCAGAGAAAATCCCGGTCTGCAATCACGAACCCCCATGGAAGCAGAATGAAATAATGGTAACTCTAAACCTACTTTCTTGCCTAACTAAAGAAGACCCCCAGGAGGCACTTCGGCAAGAGTCACTGGAAATGATTAAGAATCTGTACTAAGACTACGTTCAAATCTACACCGATGGGTCAGTAGATCTAGTCATGGATAAGTCAGGAGCAGGCTGCTACAACCACTTCACCAAAGAAGAATACTACGTACCAGCAAATGCAGTCTCCAGTGTAGATGCAGAGTTGCTGGCAATAATTGCAGCCTTGGTAAACTGCCTTCAACTACGAGCAGAGAAGTTCTGTATATTCACTGACTCCAAGAGTGCCTTGCACATGAAAGAGAAACGGAAACCAGGAAACTACCCATTCAGATTAGAAGAACTAATAAATTTACTCAACACTCTCAGCAAAGTTGAGAAACAAATACAGCTCTGGATCCCCTCACACTGCGTCATCGACGGCAATAAAAAAGCAGATATAATCGCCAAACAAATAGCGGATATGGGCCCTGTCTTCTTACCACAGTACTCTCATTAAAGAAATGCCTGAGTGGTGTGAAAACATCAGCTAGAAGAAAATGGATCCACCGTTGGAGAGAAGAAACCAAAGGTAGAAACCTCTATGACATTCAAAAAGAACCAAATGATTTCTAAATGTATCAAGGGGTTCCCAGATTTACAGCCGTCTTTGCAGCACGAGCAAGAATCGGACACATTGTGGTTGAGACCCATCTCTTCAGATTTAACCTGAGTGAATCTCCACTCTGCCCTAACTATAGAAAAGAGGAGGAAACTCTAGACCATATCCTCCTTCGATACTTCTCACCAATTCCATCAAGAAAAGCTCTGCTGTCTGCCCTGGGAAGCCAGGGAAACATCAAAACAATATTGATCGATAAACAGTTTTGGACCTTGGCTGCAGCAACTTATAATGGACATCGGAGTCACATGACCCTGAACGTCCGCATATATAAATACACACACACACACACGCACACACACACACACACATACACACACACACATATATATATATATATATATATATATATATATATATATATATATATATATATAAGAGAGAGAGAGAGAGAGAGAGAGAGAGAGAGAACAATGGGTTCCACTAACAGTGATCTTAACATAAAAAGTTAATATACATAAATATACGTCTCAATTTGTATGTCAAATTTAGTGAAATAAATTCATATACTTTATCTAATAGAAATAAATACAAGACCAATAAACAAACTAATTCTTGAGTACACTGAAGGGACATTTATATAGTTTTAATAATTATATAGCAATGCGATAAGTTACTTAGTTTTGATAAAAAGAACACTATGTACATTTTCGGCATTAAGTTGGAAACCTCGAAATTTAGATTAAACAGAGAGCAAAGGTTTTCACAACATTTACCTACATAAAATTTAACTGCTTTACTATTTAAGTACAAAAGTTTCTAGTTAGACTGCTCTACGCCCGGCTATATGTCGACGTCATACATCTATGTATATCTGGAGTCAAATTCGACTCTAACAGTGGTTTATTCGTAATTGACTAGATATACGGTCTAGAGGCATTGAATATAAACATAGTGATATAAACACAATTAGGTTAAATAATTTGATTAGAAGTTACACAGTCTCCAAAAGTTTTTAAGCTTCATATTTTTGCTTTCAAACTGAAACATATAAGATTCAAAATGTCTTTAGGAAACCATGATAATGTAAATACAGCGTTTGTTTAATTCTTGTACGATTTAATTAACTACTGTAATATAAATATTTTTTGTGTTTTATATTTACATATTTAGTTATTATTGAATTTGTATAGGGTCGAAATTTTTTGAAAAACGTAGCGCATTGTCAAAGTCCGTCTTAATATTCAAAATAAACCACTGCAGACCTGGTTCTCCCGGAAAAGCTCATCAATGAAGGTGAGGATAAGGCCTTACCTTCCCTTTAAATCCATTGGGAGTTGCTTATATTCCAGTGAATATGGTTCTGCCCGCCATCATCGAACATAAAACCACAAGGATTAATGGTCATCTGCATTATAAATGCTGACTAACAACTACCCTGCCACTGGATAGCCTCACGTTTATACGGACACATCAGGTGGTGTTTAGACTTTCTTCAGTGTTGTTTAGACTAGAAGAGTTCTTTTCTCTATATTTTCAGTTTACAGGGACGGATTTGCCTTGGGAAAGTTCAGTTCGAAAGTTCGTTCCAGTGGTTTACACGGAAATCATATTGAATACAAAGTGGCAACCATTTTTCTGCCTCTGAAAGGCTTTCGACTTGCGCCGCTACAGCGAAGGTTGTATTTCTTTTAACCTCAGCCGAGAGAGTTGTTGAGAATGGGGTTGGGTGAGTGAATGAAAGAGTATGTCGTTAAAAAAATGAGTATGATTACGTGGGTGAGAGAAAGATTGGATGAGTGGGTAGGTGGGTGGAGCGTGAGTGGGTGGGTGAGAGAGTAAGTGGGTGAGTGTGAGAGGTTGAGTGGAGTGTGTTTAGTGAATTTGCAGGCGAATGTATTTGATTTGGCGAGTGATAGGTGATGAGGGAATAGGTGGGCTAGTGGGTCGGTGTATGGCTGGATGGGTTTAGAGAGTCACTGAATGGACGTGTCTATTGTTGCGTAGGTAGGTGATTGATAAGAGAGAAGAAAAAGACGATGGCTCATAGTGGTTTCTAGAAATAGGTAAGCGGGCTTAAGTTGTTTCCAGGGATAGGCGGGGTACAAGTTCGAGGGGTTGGTAAATGGTTCTTTGGGTAGGGACCAAGGATAAGCGTAGTAGGGGTAGTAGGTGATGAATAAATGGGAATGGAGTGAATGGGAGGGATTGATTGTTGGGTATTAGAGGTTTGAGTGAGTGATTGGCTCAGTGGGTACTTGAGTCAATGTGTGGATGGATGTGTTTGTGGGTGAGTGGTAGGGTAGGCAGGTATGAATTGAGTGAATGAAAAGGTGAATGGATAAATGGGATAGTAGGTGAGTGAGTTAAGGCTTGGTGTGTGGGTAGATTGGAGTATAGGTGGTTGTTAGTGTGTGCTCGATGTTTCCTGTATTTCATAAAAGAATGTTAAAAACACTTCTACTTTAATTTTACTTATAGCTACCACTCAATACTGAGCTTCTAATATATGAGAACAGGGAGAGGAAGTCAAGTTCTGATTTTATAACCCATTCAGTGATGGACTCTTAGCTACAGCAATGCTTGACAATACCAGTCATCAAACCCTTGAATTCAGCTGTTTTCCTACAGTTCATATTAGTGGTTTGTTTTATGTCCTTAAGGCAATAATTTTTCTATTCAATTTATAGTCTAGTTGTTTTGTTTCTAAATAATTCACTATCATTCGAAAGCTACTGAACACTTGTGAATAAGTAAAGATGTAGACGATAAAGCTTAGACGATATAACCAATTGGCAGAATTTGAAAAATATTGCACTGTAGCTAATTTCAATGAATTGCCGCCAACTCAGTTATTTCCAGTTGACTAAAACTCAAATCTCCCAAGGCCACTTTTATTGTGTCCATTAATGAGGGAATGGAACTGCTACTACTAGAGATTATTTAGAACCCACTATTCAGGCTTATATGCATTGATACTTTTACGTTATTCGTTCGTATTACTTGGGCTGTCGGTAAGGTGAAATTAATGGTCAGGTAAGTAGAAAACACGTATTGAAGACAGAAACACTTTTCAGTATTTACTCTTCAACCGATTACGAGTTTAATGCTAATTTCTACTAATATTAGGGCAAATAAAATAGTATAGACTGTTTACTATCTATCGATGGTTTTGGGGTTAATTTTCTTCCCAGAAAAATTATAGTTATTTTGATGATTTATTAGTAAAAATTAATAACCTAAGTTCTAGTATTATATCAAATTTGAAACGAAATTCAAACTTTTAAATTAAAAACTATAATTTCAAGATAATTCCTAAAAATAGAATGAGTTTATAAAAACCGTAGAACTATTAATAAATATCCATACACATTATGCAATCTCCTCATACTATGTCTATCTTCCTATGATAATTTACCATTTTCGAGAAATAAAACTTACAAAGAGTGTCTAAATGCACTAGTTATGACTTATATCCATAAACAACTCTTGTAAGCGAGGATAATGTTTTCATCAAACGTTTAAACAAGTATTGTAAATTTACCAATTTTTTGTAGTTTCTGAAAATGAAAATTTCAAAATTGCTTCAAGACCTGGTTTTTTTCTTGCAAGGGTTTAACCTGATTTCCTAAGCAAATAACACCCTTTACATGCACTTGTATGTATTATTGTTTACAGAATTATCTTTCCTTGTGGTTATAGTAAATTAGGAACGTATTTTATTCTTATTTTTTCGACGTTTGTCTAATTTTAAGATAATTCAACATGGGGTTGAATAAAGGTGATTAGTGCATTGTGAAGAATTATAGACATATATAATATATAAAGTATGTAAAATTGACTACTTTCACAAGAAATTTCATGGTAATTCCAACCTCCCATTGGGAAATTAAAAACTATAAGTTCAAGATAATTATAGTTCCTAAGGTAGAATGAGAATAAAGATAGAATAGAACTAAAGAGCTAACAATAAATATGTGTAACGTTTTGCGATGATTGTGCATAATTAATTACTCAATTTAAAAGCTTTCTAAATGCAATAGTTGTGAAAAAATTCTGTAAGAGAATATCATGTTTTTTAAAGAAATTTCAATCAAGTCTTGCAGATTTTAGCAATACTCGTAAAATTGTAGTTTATAAATAATTTTTTTTAATTTGCTTATATTCCTTGTTTTTCTTACAAGCATTGAATCTAGGATTTTCTAAATAATTAGCCTACCACCCTAACATGTAGACTAATTTTATTAAAGTTTATAGAATATTCTTTATTTCAGATTATATTAAATTTAAAACACATCTTGTTCTTATTTTGCTAACCTATGTCTAATTTTAAGAATTAGAATACTTACTTACTTACTTACTAGCCAACGCCCACTCTTGGCTGTAAGTAGAGGCGAGAGATCTCTTCTTCCTTCGTGTCGTTCAGGGGTCCATGGTCCAGAGCTGTACATGACTGGAGGTGCTCAGCTGTCATGTCCTCCCCGCTGTCACTTAGGGTGCACCTGGGAAACGAGAAGACGTGTATCTTGTTTAGGTGTGCAGCTAGGTAATCGTGTCCAGTTGTGAGTCTAAAAAGTGCAACCCCGTCCCGTCGGGGTAACATGTTGTTAATTGGCCCGTTTTCGACAAGAGTAGCCCAACGTTTATTAAGAGATGCTTCTCGTAAGTAGGCTTGAGTGCTCCTCTTTATTGCAGCATTTATTTGTATTTTTATGGAGGGGAGCGAAGTTGCTACGCTCGGCTGTGGGAGCGTTGTTCCTTTTTTTGCCAATGAGTCGGCTAATTCATTACCTCTTATATCCACGTGGCTGGGGATCCATTGTAATTCAATTTTCCATCCCCTATTCATTAGTTTTGACAAATTTTGACGGCAGGCTAGAGTGGATCTGCAATCGGTCTTCTTGTTATTTGTTACGGCCATTATTGCAGCCATTGAGTCTACAAGAAAGACTGCTTGTGCCGGTGTCTTTATTTTCTTCATTTCGTTTGATGCCGCTAGTATGGCGGTTATTTCACCGTCAAAGTTACTTTGGTTGTTGCCAACTGCTAGCGATCCTTCGAAAAGATTACAGTAATAACCAGCTCCAGTCTGTCCTTTGTCTGGGAGGCACGATCCATCAGTATATACATGTAGCCACTGTGTCTCTGGATAGACTGTGTTGATGGTTCTGAGGGCTGCAGCCTTTAGTTCTAGTGGGTTACAATCTTTCTTTGGGATGTTGTGGTCAAGAAGATTTAGGATTCCCTTCGGCAGTGAATTGAACACTTCATGTTTCCTGATATATGTTGTATGAGTGCCAATGTTGATGTTGTATTTCTTAATCAACTCTTTATATGTGGTTATCGGAGTTTTTTGTGTTTTTAGCCTCGTTGTGGCTTCTTTAAAGTTTGCCCATCGATGGCTGTACGTCCTTTTGTTTCTCTCCCAAAACCCGAGGCTGAGTTTTTCTCTTCTAAACTGCATTGGCTCTGTTTCCAACTGTGCCTCCATTGCTGCTATCGGGGTCGATTTTGGTGCACCAGTGATGACTCGGAGGACTGCATTTTGGGTTCGACCCCCGAATTAGAATACTGTCAAATAGCTTTTAAATTTTTCAAATTGCTTTTGGGGCATAAATTCGATTCCATCAGCCCCTAGTGTGTGTAGAATGGAAAGATCACAATTACTGTTCTAATAATAATAATGCAGATAGAAAGGTTATTTTTGTGTGATAGGCTTTAGGCTTGATCATAAAATGCTCAATGTGGGGGTGAAGAGAGAGGATCTATACACTTTGAAGAACGATAGACAAATATAGAATATAATATGTTTTATATTTAAAGAATACACTAAATCTGACACCTAAGAAACAAACAAGACACTATTCAATCACGTAAAAAAATAAACTACACGCGAAGGAAACGTGCTGCAAAAAACTTACTAGTGAAGTACCTTCAACAGAACGGAGTTGCTTGTAAGTTTTCCAATACTTAGGCAGTAAAACAAGGGACACTGCTACTATGTGTATTTATAATTGCTTTGTTAATTAATTACTAAGCTATGCGTCTGACAGTTTGTGTGCTCAGGTTGTGGCACGGTTTATTGTTTATATTACGTCTACACTTAACCTCTTGTTTTCAAGTGAAAAAATGAGTGTGGTACTAAGACATTAAGCTTCTAATAATTTAGAACGTTTTTTTCTTGCTAAAATTAGGACATAATAGGTTAAAATGCATAAATATCTCAATCATAGTTCCCCAAATTTACAAGAACCAAACAAAACTATAAAAAAAGCAGGATAAAAAAAAATAATTTAACCAAAATATATATTAATACTTGCCGTTTTGGGGTTGTATTGAGGCTTTTTTTGGTCTAGTCGTGACTCACAGCATTGGACAATGCACTGATCTAGTCCTAACGCGTCTGCTGAAAAATATCAGTAAGTTATGTGTTTTATCTCAAAATGTAATAAATATATTTAATATATTACAGTTATGTATATATATTGAGCTAGCTGGCAGGGCTTCAATTTCTATTATAGTAAGTGTGAATTGTTTATGGCTTGAATATTATAGATTGGCTGTAGTTGTAAAATCTAAATTGAACTTTTCAATTTTAGTTCCATTAAAGTCCAATTTACAAAAGTAATTCAGAGAGTTTATTTCGTTAAGCCCAGAAATCCACATAATACTGCGATAAAATTAATTTGCTCGAAATACAGATTTGTCGTCCAACAAATAAATTTATTATTAATATGATTAAACCAGGCGAAGAGTTTATAAACGTAGGATTAAGAGCAAATAATTATAAATTCCCTTAATATTTGTTTTATTAGTTTATTTCGTAACTTAACACCAAAGCCCTCTAATTATCAGAGTTATAAGTTATAGTGGCTCCCGTAAGTAAAGCTACTAAATGTTATGTTGTAATATAAATATTCTATAACAACATAATACAAGATGGTTATGGCAACATCTTATGGTTATGGTTTGTTATCCGCATCATAAGGAAAACCTTAGTAAGAAGAATTAGGTTATAATATTATTACATACATGCATTATATACATACATGCATTATATACATACATGCATTATATACGTGCATGCATTATATACATACATGCATTATATACATACATGCATTAAATACATACATGCATTATATACGTGCATGCATTATATACATACATGCATTATATAGTGCATGCATTATATACATACATGCATTATATACATACCTGCTTTATATACATACATGCATTATATACGTGCATGCATTATATACATACATGCATTATATACATACATGCATTATATACATACATGCATTATATACATACATGCATTGTATACATACATGCATTATATACGTACATACATTATATACGTGCATGCATTATATACATACATGCATTATATACATACATGCATTATATACATACATGCATTATATACATACATGCATTATATACATACATGCATTACATACATACATGAATTGTATACATACATGCATTATTTACGTACATACATTAAATACGTGCATGCATTATATACATACATGCATTATATACATACATGCATTATATACATACATGCATTATATACATACATGCATTATATACATACATGCATTATATACATACATGCATTATATACATACATGCATTATATACGTGCATGCATTATATACGTGCATGCATTATATACATACATGCATTATATACATACATGCATTATATACGTGCATGCATTATATACATACATGCATTATATACATACATGCATTATATACATACGTGCATTATATACGTGCATGCATTATATACATACATGCATTATATACATACATGCATTATATACATACATGCATTATATACGTGCATGCATTATATACATACATGCATTATATACATACCTGCATTATATGCATACATACATTATATACATACCTGCATTATATACATACATGCATTGTATACATACATGCATTATATACATACATGCATTATATACGTGCATGCATTATATACATACATGCATTATATACATACATGCATTATATACATACATGCATTATATACAAAATGCATTATATACGTGCATGCATTATATACATACATGCATTATATATATACATGCATTATATACATACATGCATTATATACGTGCATGCTTTATATATATACATGCATTATATACATACATGCATTATATACGTGCATGCATTATATACATACATGCATTATATACATACATGCATTATATACTTACATGCAATATATACATACATGCATTATATACATACATGCATTATATACGTACATGCATTATATACGTGCATGCATTATATACATACATGCATTATATACATACATGCATTATATACATACATACATTTATATACATACATGCATTATATACATACATGCATTATATACGTGCATGCATTATATACATACATGCATTATATACATACATACATTATATACATACATACATTATATACATACCTGCATAAAAATTATATTATTAAATACCTAATAACATTTTGCATCATTTATCCAACAAAATAATAATTTTTTTAACAAATCTCAACTTTTATTAAACATAAGTTGTATTTTAATTTATAATTTTTTTAAAATTGGATAAAGTATTAGGTGAAAGTTGAAGTTTTAATAAAATTCGACACAAACGATTTTAAAATATACTACAGTAATCACAAACACCTCCTCTCTCTCTTTCTCTCTCTCTCTCTCTCTCTCTCTCTCTCTCTCTCTCTCTTTCTCTCTCTCTCTCTCTCTCTCTCTCTCTCTCTCTCTCTCTCTCTCTATGTATGAAAGTCCCATACTAAGGTACATTCCTACTTTTCCTATTTAATTTCTTCTTTGCCATACACAAACAATTATTTCCTAACTGGCATAATTTAAATTTTTTTACTATCTTATATGAGATCCCTAGACATTTTTAAGTTATTACAAATGTCACACCATCAGTACTTAACTTTATTTAAGTTTTAAAATTTACAAATTTTCAAGTTCTTGTACTATCAAAAAATACAAAATTAAGTCTAAATATTTACCAAAAAACAACCAAGTCTAACCTGACTGGATACTTCGTAGGCATATTATAATATAGATAAATAGTCATGTTGCATTAAATTATTACCAAATCTATCCTGCCTGAATACTTCGTAGGTATATTTTAATATAGGTATATAGTAATAGTGTATAAAGTTACAAACTAGACGTGGTGCAGTGCGCTGTAGCTACTGCGCGCCCGGTTCCCGCTATAGGACTACATGCCTTTACAAACTAACATTTAAATTGTGAAAAAAGTAGTTTTCCGTATTTTCCGCGGAAATAAAAGTTGATATTCGTGTTCTACACATTAAAGTGAGTAATTTAGAAACAAACAAAAAATCTTTAACCAACGTCAATAGACTATATTTTTACCTATTTTTCTTCAAATATTAAGTACGTATTACCTAACCTAACTTGTCCAACCTAATTTACTATTTATTTTTTTTCATTTTGTAAATTAATGTCTTACATCATTATATAACTCTTAAAAATACTTTGGCTATTAAAATTTAACCAAACCTTTAGGTAAGACACTATAACTCGGAGGTAAATATACCCGTATTTTCTTCCATGAATATTTTTATTAAATAACATGTTTTCAATTGAATATTTTTCAAATGAAAATTATTTTAGCACGTGTAACACTTTTTACCATAGAAAAAACTCTTCATTTAACGTCAATAAAGTTGTACTAGGATCAGATTTAGTCTAAAGTAAGAAATAACCTAAAATGACTTTATACAACAGCTGTTAATAAATTGATTGTTGTAAGGGTAAAACAGCTGATCAAATACATATTTTATGTTATTTAACTTATTGTACATTATTAAGATAAAATGTTATTATATAATGTTTCTT
>JBAIZL010000010.1:13790513-13838013 GCA_036971475.1 Prosapia bicincta | reverse complement strand
TTTATTATCTTTGCTTCTCTTATAATCATAGGACTATAACCATGGGCTACTTTATATTCTTATAGTAATGTTACATAGAAAATGTTTAAAAAAGCATTAGAAAGATGTTACCATGAGACTCATGCACGAAAGACTCGTATTTCATACACGATACATTGTATTTACCCTACATATGTCAATTTCGTTATATCATTGTTTTTCCTGGAGTAGCTAATACTTATTTTATTAGTGAAAAAATTTATAAAGAATACTATGGCTGTATTTGAAATATTTTGTATTCATTAACGTATCACCTCATTTAATATATATATATATATATATATATATATATATATATATATATATATAGAGAGAGAGAGAGAGAGAGAGAGAGAGAGAGAGGGATAGAGAGAGACTCGTACAGACTACGATCTAATGAATTATATATAAGAATATTTCATAATTTAACAGACTAATGAAAACCTAACCCTTTTGTTATATAAGCGACAAACAATTCGCTATTTAATCTTAATTATGGGTTTTACCCAATCATATCACCGCACAAGCGTAGGTTTTTTTATCTTTTAAATTTTTTAAAGTTTACTGGATATTCTCATTCTGCTTCCATTTTACAAACCTAAACACTTTTATTAAACATTTAACGAATATAAAAACCGAATGAATATTGATTGCGTCTGCAGTTGTACGTGAATGTAACGGACGCCTTTCGGAGTCCTCATACTGAGTATGTATGTCGCGGTACCGCAGCCAGTAGCATCTCTGGTAGCTATCTTATGCATCCAAGGCGAGATGATTCTAACTAAGCGCCATTTTACATTATTCTAACGCTTTATGTTAGTCGCAGTTTGAGTGGGTGGGTGAGAGATTTAGTGTGTGTGTGAGGAAGTAAGTTGGTGAGTGAAGAGTAAGTGGGTGAGTGAGAGAGCTCGTGTGCGGAGAGTGTGAGAGAGGTTGAGATGAGTGTGTTTAGTGATTTTGCAGGGTAATGTATGTGATTTGGCGAGTGATAGGTTATAAATGATTAGGTGGGCTAGTGGGTCGGTGTATGCCTGGATAGCTTTAGAGAGTGACTGAATGGAAGTGTCTATTGTTGCGTAGGTACATGACTGAATAAGTGAGTAAAGAAAGGTGATGGGTCATACTTGCTTCTACAAATAGGTAAGCGGGCGTAAGGTGTTTCTAGGGATAGGCGGGGTACAAGGAAGAGGGGGTTGGTAAATGATTCTTTGGGTAGGGACCAAGGACAGGTGGTGTAGAAATAGGGTGGTGTTGATGTAATCCTGGATAGGTTTAGAGATGGACTGAATGGATGTGTCCATTGTTGTGTAGGTAGATGACTGAATAAGTGAGTAAAGAAAGGGGATGGGCCATAGGTGTTTCTACAAATAGGTAAGCGGGCGTAAGGTGTTTCTAGGGATATGTGGTGTACAAGTAAGGTGGGGTCAGTGTAATCCTGGATACGTTTAGAGAGGGACTGCATGGATGTGTCCATTGTTGTGTAGTTAGATGACTGAATAAGTGAGTAAAGAAAGGGGATGGGCCATAGGTGTTTCTACAAATAGGTAAGCAGGCGTAAGGTGTTTCTAGGGATATGTGGTGTACAAGTAAGGTGGGGTCGGTGTAATCCTGGATACGTTTAGAGAGGGTCTGCATGGATGTGTCCATTGTTGTGTAGTTAGATGACTGAATAAGTGAGTAAAGAAAGGGGATGGGCCATAGGTGTTTCTACAAATAGGTAAGCAGGCGTAAGGTGTTTCTAGGGATATGTGGTGTACAAGTAAGGTGGGGTCGGTGTAATCCTGGATACGTTTAGAGATGGACTGAATGGATGTGTCCATTGTTGTGTAGTTAGATGACTAAATAAGTGAGTAAAGAAAGGGGATGGGCCATAGGTGCTTCTACAAATAGGTAAGCGGGCGTAAGGTGTTTCTAGGGATATGTGGTGTACAAGTAAGGTGGGGTCGGTGTAATCCTGGATACGTTTAGAGAGGGTCTGCATGGATGTGTCCATTGTTGTGTAGTTAGATGACTGAATAAGTGAGTAAAGAAAGGGGATGGGCCATAGGTGTTTCTACAAATAGGTAAGCGGGCGTAAGGTGTTTCTAGGGATATGTGGTGTACAAGTAAGGTGGGGTCGGTGTAATCCTGGATACGGTTAGAGAGGGTCTGCATGGATGTGTCCATTGTTGTGTAGTTAGATGACTGAATAAGTGAGTAAAGAAAGGGGATGGGCCATAGGTGTTTCTACAAATAGGTAAGCGGGCGTAAGGTGTTTCTAGGGATATGTGGTGTACAAGTAAGGTGGGGTCGGTGTAATCCTGGATACGTTTAGAGAGGGTCTGCATGGATGTGTAAATTGTTGTGTACTTAGATGACTGAATAAGTAAGTAAAGAAAGGGGATGGGCCATAGGTGTTTCTACAAATAGGTAAGCAGGCGTAAGGTGTTTCTAGGGATATGTGGTGTACAAGTAAGGTGGGGTCGGTGTAATCCTGGATACGTTTAGAGATGGACTGAATGGATGTGTCCATTGTTGTGTAGTTAGATGACTGAATAAGTGAGTAAAGAAAGGGGATGGGCCATAGGTGCTTCTACAAATAGGTAAGCAGGCGTAAGGTGTTTCTAGGGATATGTGGTGTACAAGTAAGGTGGGGTCGGTGTAATCCTGGATACGTTTAGAGAGGGTCTGCATGGATGTGTCCATTGTTGTGTAGTTAGATGACTGAATAAGTGAGTAAAGAAAGGGGATGGGCCATAGGTGTTTCTACAAATAGGTAAGCAGGCGTAAGGTGTTTCTAGGGATATGTGGTGTACAAGTAAGGTGGGGTCGGTGTAATCCCGGATACGTTTAGAGATGGACTGAATGGATGTGTCCATTGTTGTGTAGTTAGATGACTGAATAAGTGAGTAAAGAAAGGGGATGGGCCATAGGTGTTTCTACAAATAGGTAAGCAGGCGTAAGGTGTTTCTAGGGATATGTGGTGTACATGTAAGGTGGGGTTGGTGTAATCTAGGATAGGTTTAGAGATGGACTGAATGGATGTGTCCATTGTTGTGTAGTTAGATGACTGAATAAGTGAGTAAAGAAAGGGGATGGGCCATAGGTGCTTCTACAAATAGGTAAGCGGGCGTAAGGTGTTTCTAGGGATATGTGGTGTACAAGTAAGTTGGGGTCGGTGTAATCCTGGATACGTTTAGAGGGACTGCATGAATGTGTCTTTTGTTGCGTAGGTAGAGGATTGATAAGTGAGTAAAAAAAGGTGATGGGCCATAATGGTTTCTACAAAGATGTAATCGGGCGTGAGGTGTTTCTATAGATAGGTGGTGTACATGTAAAATGGGGTCAGTGTATGCCTGGATGGGTTTAGAGAGTGACTAAATGGATGTATCTATTATTGCGTAGGTACATGACTGAATAAGTGAGTAAAGAAAGGTAATGGCTCATAGTGGTTTCTAGAAATAGGTAAGCGGGCTTAAGTTGTTTCTAGGGATAGGCGGGGTACAAATAAGGTGGGGTTGGTGAATGATTCTTTAG
Organism: Prosapia bicincta; assembly: GCA_036971475.1. Taxonomy (NCBI): domain Eukaryota; kingdom Metazoa; phylum Arthropoda; class Insecta; order Hemiptera; family Cercopidae; genus Prosapia; species Prosapia bicincta. Next base: position 13,834,479 of record JBAIZL010000010.1, on the reverse strand, counting down.
CTAGGGGCCAAGGATAAGCGTAGTAGGGGTAGTAGGTGATGAGTAAATGGGAATGGAGTGAATGGGAGGGACTGATGGTGGGTCTTAAGGGTTTGAGTGAGTAAATGGCTCAGTGAGAAAGTGAGTCAATGTGTGGATGGATGTGTTTGTGGGGGAGTGTAAGGGTAGTCGGAATGAGTTGAGTGAATGAAAAAGTGTATGTTAGTGGATGGATGAATAGATAAATGGGATAATAGGTGAGTGAGTTAAGGATTGGTGTGTGCGGAGATGGGAGATGGTTGGTCGTGTGTGCTCGATGTTTCCTGTATTTCATAAACGAGTGTTAGAAACAATTCTACTTACTTTTGATTATAGCTACCACTCAATACTGTCCGAATATAAGAGGACAGGGAGAGGAAATAAAGTTTAGATTTTATAACCCATTCAGTGTTGGTATCTTAGCTACAGTAATGCTTGACAATACCAGTCATCATACCTTGAACTCAAACGTTTTACCTACAACTCATATTAGTGGTTTGTTTTATTTGCTTAAGGCGATCATTTTTCTAATCAATTTATGGTTTAGATTGTTTGTTTTTAAATAGTTTACCTTAAAATAGTATAATAATAAGTTCCTTAAAATAGAATAAGTTTATAAAAACCGTAGAACTAATAATAAAAATATCCATACACAATAATACGAGTATGTCTACTTTCCTAGGAAATTCATGTTTGTTTTGGTTTTTTGTTATTACTATATTAATACGAGGCTGAAGAAGTCGTAAGACGAAAACGTTTCCTCCAAGTGTAAGTTAACTATTAACAACTTTTAGTTAACAAATGTCTGGTCGCAAGTAATAGGAAAAGTGTGATTCTAATAAGTTACTTTTAAGGAGTGACCTCTATATTCCTCGGTTTTGTAACAAATTAAGTGATGTTCAGACGTATATAGTTATATTACGTTATAAATTTTAAGTTCTCTTATTTATTATCACATCCTAACCGGATAATTTGAGCTACATTGTAAATTAGCTATACTACAATTGGATGGGGGATGCGCAGAATCTAACCTGTAATGTACAAAAGTAGCTAAATTTAAGGATGTAAACAAATAATGTACCGATATTACAACATCTTCAAATTTTAAAAACATTTTACAGCATCTAGTATTTACTTCAATCGGTTTCGAAACCTATAGTTTCCGCTAGCTCGTTACCACAATCACAAGGTTACAACTATACTGAAGAGCTGTAACCTGTATTTTGTACCTATTTAATTTTTTCTATTTCAGAGACTATGATTGTTAAATTTTAATTTACAGCACCGTATTCTATATTTAATGTTATATAGAAATTAACTTGTTTAACGCGAAAACAAAAATGCTAGAATGTTATAAAATATGTGTCATATAAGCGGTAAAAACGGTCGAGAAGGTACTGTAAAAACGCCATTTTACTTCTCCAAGAGATATAAAACAGGCAGAAACGCTGACAACACCTGCTTTAAATCTTCCTGGGAATTACATTTTATATTAAATTTACTTTCAGTTCCTTGTTTATGCAAAACTAACTAAATCTTTTTACCCTTGCTCATGATGGTCTTACGAAGCCATGGGGTGAAATTAGCTTGTTTATGAACTAAAAAACCGTCTAATTTATTGTTTTATTACCTAAAAGAAATAAGAAGTTTTGTTTTTATGGGTATTATTAATAATGCTAGTTTCTGGTTTGTACATTGTTGTGCCTTCAGGAACAGATATTTTTCTTACTGTGGACAAATTACGTAATGTAAAGCCGTAAAAACGTCGATTAGTTTTATCCTAAGTCAAACCTTGGAGTGAATTTTTTTACGACTCGCCAGGAGTTATGATTTGGTGAGAGAAGCCGCCATAACAGTTGTAAACGAAGCGAGACAATGGTTACTTTCAAAGCAATGTAGTTGTATTGCTTTTAGATAAACGATAAGAGCCTACACATATTTCCAGTTACTAGTATACGTACGTATTTTTTAACCTCTTTAAACACAGTTTTATTCTAAAGATCATTAATTTATCTATAAAAGCAAATTATTTCCTTTGACTAAAGAATAATTACAATTCTCATGAAGTTACAGGTTTGTTAATTTTTGAACCCCAAGACTTAACAATTTATAAACATATTTTTTAAAGATGACAATTCTATTTATAAGGGGCTTTACATTATATATTATTATTCAAAAATTGAATAATTATTTGAAAATTTGATATCTAAACAAAGTGGGGAAATGCATTTTACTTCATTTTTTAAAGCGTAAAAGTGCATTTGTTTTGTATTTTTAAAGTTTAAAATGCATTTTTTAAAGTGAAAACGTGTGCCCTATATTTTATTCAGTTCTTACTATTACTTCACACTCTCCCTATAGGCCTATACATCTTCTAATTTTCAACCATTAATATAATACTTTTTATCAAACCATTGAAGTTTAAATACATTTTTTAATACTTTTAGTAGATGGCACTTGACGTTGATACAGATTTATCCAAATATTAATTAAAATTATTCAATTAATTTTATTTTTATATAAGGGAAAAACTTCTCACAAAATGGGCAAAGTGTGCAGTACAGTTATTCGTCTTATTTGACTTAAAGTAAGTGAAAATCTTTGATTTCAACAGCTGATCTTATGTTACAGGTTATGTGGTAGAACAGCTATTCTAACGCGTAGTTTATGTTACTTTATTTATATTAATTGTAATTATCTAATAAAAAGTAATTGAAATACAAATTTTCTTTGTTAACCTAAGTAGGTATTGACTTCAAAAATGTTGCGCTTATATTACTTGTTTTTCTCTTTTAAACACAACAGTTTATTTCTCAATTTTAATACTTAATCAACTCCCAACTTTCAGTAACTATTTTCACATAAAGACGTTCAGAAATATAACTTTATTATTAAAGAATTTTTGTAGAATTATTTACTCTTAGTCAGGCCCAAAATGTACTAAAACAACAATAATATTATAAACAAATCGACATTTTCGGCAGATATATAAATTTTGGTTTTGATTCATTTTGCGCGGCGGTGTATTAGAGATGGGTGAAGGCCTCTTTGTGTGCAATGACGTATACACAATGCTCGGTCAATACAAACCCCCAGCCAGTCGCATATTACAGAAGACGACATTTAAGAGTACTCACCCAATCGGAGTATTCAACTGTCAGTTACGTGCCTATTGCATGTGTTTCTGCCATACACTTTATTCGTAGAATGTATGATTGTATTAAACTAATTTTTACTACTGCTTTTTGACTTCAAGCTTTTTTTACGCCCTTATTTACTAGCTTCCGTAAACTGTACGTAATTCCGTAATAATAATAATAATAATAATAATAATAATATTGGCCAATTTTTTTAATGTAATTTAATTTTCACGATTTTATTAATGCGCTCATAATCTCAAGCTTTTACTGATGCGAGACTGTAACGTGAAACCCGAACGTGACCTTCTTTGTCGATTTATTATTTTTGACAACCTACTGCAGTAGAAATAATAAACCGGTACGTGTACTTGTTTGCCGATATTGTAAGGCTGACAAGCGCCTACTGTTGAAGTAAGACCCATACGTGACATTGTTTGCCGATATGGTATTACTGAGAATCGACTACAGTTGTAATAAGAACCCGAACGTGATCTTGATTGCCGACATAGTATCGCTGACAATCGATTGGTTGAAATAAGAGTCTCGTAAGTGAACATGTTTGTTAGTTGGGACTTATAGTGACTTCGTGATGATTGACAGACTTTGAAAGTTAATCTTTACTGTTCCCATTGATAATACGTTAAGTCCGTATGTAATTCGCAAAGAGAATTGTTAGTTTAAGAAATAAGAGAGTAATAATTAAGTAAATAAGAAAGCAAAATTTTCTCTTAGCAGTTCCAAATAGAGTTTGTTGTCACAATAAGTTGCATAATGAAGAAAAACGAATATTTGGTTTCTCTCCATTCTCTCAATTCCCTAAACGAACCCCTGCAACTTAGACTTTCAGGAATTTGCAGCACCTGGGAAAGAATAATGGCTGGTGGTCGGAACAAAACCCAAGTGTGTTGGTGTTTAGGCCGAGAGGGAGATTCTCCAGTACGGAGGCGTTGTTTTACGATTGGAAACGATGAGAAGTTATTCTGGGTCCTGGTTTATTTAAAACACAAAGAGAACCGACTCGGGTTAATTTTAAATGCAAGATATGAGTATACGATTAACTAAACTTTTATACAAAGTTACTTGAAAAACAAGCAATGTAACTTTCAAAGCAATTTCAAAGGGCTTAGAACTAATTACAAATAAAATTAAACTCGTATAGAATGCAGGATGACTTTAAAGTAGTTAGGGTAACACCTTACATTGCTGCGATGGAGTGAGAAGGGATGTGAAAGGATATGCTAGAGAGGTAAAGCCTTACAACTTGTCCAAAAAGATTAGTTCCAAAACGACGGAAGGTTGTTAGAGGTCTGGTTGAATAGCAGAGAGCCCGAATGTAATCGTAAGCTAAGCTTCCAATGGTAAAGTGGAGAGAGGGGGGGGGTGAGGAGTTAAAGGAATGGCGGATTAAGTTGTTGGTGAGGATCGATGGGGATTGGAAATTAGTTCTTCCCTACCATTGATCCCTGACCATTCATTTCGGCACCGTGCAGTTTGCAACAGAGATCTTTGCATATAGAATAAAGTTGATTTCCAAACTTTGATTTAGAATGAGGAAAGATTTTCAGAAGGCCTCGCCTATACCATTGTTAACTCTTGTTGCAGTCCGAATTGACGATGGGACACATAAAACGAAACGGCAGACCTCATTATAAATAAATGTATTACTTTAAGAAAACATCATAGGTTATATATTTAGAAATGTATAACTGAAATTTCGGTTAAATATTTCGAAAATTATAAACTGTAAGTTATGGATATTGCGCCTTTTTACAATTAATATACAGACTATAAACTAAAATGTATATAAAGATCGATTTGGGATTTTAAATACATCACGAATAATATACTTTAAGTTCAAAATGGTTTAATACTTATCAAAAGTAGGTAAAAGAATGTTTGTTTAAAATTCATCGTTTTCTACAATTGACATTTAATACCAGTCGTAGTGATAATAGTCGTTTTGATTTAAATAATCATGTTACAGATTCGTAAACAAATTTTGAAAAAATATAAATTGGCCTACATAGTTTTGTAAAGGAATAAGACGGTTATAATAAATAGTACCTAAAGTAGTAGTATAACCTGAGACTGTTTGAACTGAATGAAAGTTGGAAGTTGTTATTGGTCTATTACTCACACAAATAGGCAATACTGTTTAGTAGACAAATTATGTATTGCATAGTGACAAATCGTTATCCATATTCGAGGCTAGAGAACATAAGAACTATGCCACCATGTATAGGCCTCACCGTTATATTTTTTCTCTTAAAAAACAATATATAGTGAGCCTATTAATTGATTAAAATATAGTATACATTCAATTACACCTATAAAAAATATTTTCAGTTCTTTAGCAAATAGCCAAATTTATTTCATATATATATTCATTACTTCATAATTGTTAGGACTAATGTTTTCCACAAATAGGCAAACTATTTCATTAAGACTTTAGGGTCACTACGGATATTGTAAATACTGTGAAACTGACTAAACACTATCATAAGGTTGTATACAGTTTATTAGTTTAAGTATAAAAAGACATAATAAACATTTTACTGGTTATTTTAGACATTTATGAGTAAATCTTTACCTTAAAATAGCGTTTTGTTTAGTAGGCCTGTATATGAACATTGCAGTAATGATACTTCAAACCATTCAGGAAAAAACTTTGTTATATTAAATAAAAGGAAAGTAACCATTTTAAAATTATTGTTAAGTTTTACAAATGTTTTACTGTTTCTTATCAACAACTTTAAAACTACAACTTCCAAGCACAACATATTACACTTTCAAATTTAAAACTAACATTGTTTTACAAAAAATTAATTGAAATGCAAATCAGCTGTTAAAAGTAATTGTTGACAGCTAGATACTAGTTCCATCTAGCGGCACACACGGGAACTTGCCTTGCATTAATATAAACTAATATTGTTACATTTATTTATTAATCCAACAAATTAATTTTTATGTAATCTTTTATAGATCTTGGAAACTATTTCACAATCGTTATTGAATGATGAAAAATACATAATTGTATTAGATTCTTACTTTTATACCAGGTAGATAACTCTGTTTTTTATTTCGTCTAATTATTACACAATAAATAGATATTTTTAGTGATACATTGCGTCAGTCAATTATAAATTTAACTAAAGACAGTTTTAAACAATTTGTACATATAATTTTCTAAGTAGATTGTTAGCGATTTGAAAGCGTAATTTAATAAAAGCATAAATATTTTAGTTATAATTATCATTTAACTGTTTCAATTATGTAAGGGGAAATATTTCATAAAATATAAATCGCTTTTGCAAATAAACAACTAATTAGCAAATAATTTCTATTTTGTCTGACCAAATTTGTGTTTGTATTGAAAACATAAACCAATCGCAGCTACTTAAAATCTTAAAGCGTTCAGTTAATTTCTGAAACTTATTATTACTATGGCTATATTTCTACCCATATTTATTTCTAGGATGTACTTAAAATACAAACAAGTAATAATATTTTTTTTTAAAGTCAAGTCCTACTTAAATCGACAAATAAAACCTTTTTTTATTTTCTTTTTTTTATAACTACAATTAATATGTCAGAATAACAATATTAAGGGGGAAAATAGAATTTTAATTTCCTTGGAATTTTCCATTTTCCTTTCTATGCATGGTGTTGTACTATTGTTTGTATTTATTACTATTTATACCCTTCACCTATTTCTCCGCTTGCATTGTATTGTAGTATCTTTTAGCTTTCATTTCGCATTGTCCGTTTGTGAAGTAAGGTTCGATAATGTTAATCCATTTTGTTTCTTTATTTTATTCTTTTCATTAATTTTAAATCCTAGAGCTTTATTTATAATATTTTGTGGTAACCATGGAATGAATTTAAGGTTGGAGATTTGTCATATAGATATTTGAGAAGTTCATTTCTAGCTGTGGAAATTTGGCTCAGTGGTAAAAAGCGCTTGGTTCCGTACATGACGTTACTCAGTTTGAATCCGACTAATACCACCCAATTTTTTATAATTTAATTATTAATTCGTTATATTATAGATATTTCTCCTTTTTACCATTTATTTTTGGACTGTAATATAAAATCTATATAAGAATGAATTAAGATTTTTAAATACATTAATAATAACTTACATCAAGTTCAAAATGGCTTACACATAAAACAAAAACTCAACTTTTCCAAAGCACTTTAAAAAAACCTTTCATTGTTGTTCTACAACTGGCAATTAATACCATCCGTATAGCAATAATATTCATCTTTATTTAAATATATATGTTATAGATTCATAGGTGAAATTTTAATTTCAATTTTAAATTATAAGTTGGCCACATTGTTTTTTAAAGGAATAAGACGGGTGTAATAAATAGTACCTAAAGTAATAGTATAAACTGAGACTGTTTGAACTGAATAACTGTTAAAAATTGCTATTGGTCTATTACTCACACAAATAGGCAATACTGTTTAATGGACAAATTGTATATTTTACAATAACAAATTGCTATCCCTGTTGGAGGCTAGACAACATAAGAACCTTGCTACCATGGATGCCACAAAACATTTATTTTTCTTAAAAAACAATAAATGGTATTCAATGATTTATATACAGTATAGATTTAAATTTATCTTTAAAACATATTTTCAGTTCGCAATTCTTGATTAAATTCTTCCGCAAATAGTCAAATGTATTAAATATATATTTATTACTTCATAACTATTAGGGCTAACGATTTCAACAAATATGAAAAACTATTTCGTAAACCAATTCTTTGAACTAATTTTGTCACAAATAGGCAAAAATATTCCATAGGACACTTCTTCAGTTTATAATTACATTGCTTTAATTCTTTTCGAGGCTATAAGACTTTACAGTCACTAAAGATAGAGTAGAATTGTTAAACTTACTAAACACTATCGTAAGGTTATATACAGTATAGTAGTTTAAGTATAAAAAGACATAATCTACATTTTACTAGTTGTTTTAGACGGTAATTCTTTACCTTAAAATATCGTTTTGTTTAGTAGGCCTGTATATGAACGAAAAACCTGTAGCCTATATTAAAAAAAATAGTTATGTCACTGCTTTAAAATTATTGTTACGTTTTACAAAGATTTTACTGTTTCTTATCAAAAACTTTAAAATTAACACTTCCACGCACTAAACATTAATTTTCAAATTTAACACGAACATTGTTTTTAGAAAAAATGAAATGAAACGCAAATCAGCTGTTTCAAAGCAATTGTTGAAAGCTAGATCCTAGTTCCATCTAGCGGCACACACGGGAACTAACCTGCATTGTTCTAACCTAGTATTGTTACATTTATTAATGTAACAAATGCATTTCGATGTAATCCTTTAGAAATCTTGGAAACTATTTCACAATCGTTATTGCATGATGAAAAATACATAATTGTATTAGATTCTTACTTTTATACCAGGTAGATAACTCTGTTTTGTATTACTTTATAATATAGGCCTAATTCTCACACACTAAATAATTTAGGCCTAGATATTTTTTAGCAATATATTTCTTTTTAATAGTAATTAATATATTAATAATAAATTATTATTATAATTATTTTTATTGCTTAGTAATAATTATTTTAATTGCAGAAAGCTTTTAACAATTACTACTTTTTATTTACCAAGTAGATTTTTATCTATTTGAAAGCGTAATCTAAGAAAAGTATGAATATTTCTATTTTTAATTATCATTTAGTAAATTTTTCAATTATATAAAAGAATATATTTCACAAAATATAAATCGCTTTAGCAAATAAACAACTTATTAGCAAATGTTTTCTATGTGGTTTGACCAATATAATAATTATATTAATTAAAACAACCTCTCGCCACAAATTCAACAAATGTATTATTCAAAAATAATAATGTTTGAATTGAAAACATGAACCAATCACAGCTACTTAAAAATTTTAAGAGTTAAGTACATTTCTGAAGTATTTGTGGCTAGGATGTACTTCAAATACAAACAACTAATATAATTTTTTTAAAGTCAATTCCTACTTAATGATCAAATAAAACCTTTTTTATTTTATTTTTAATTTATAATTACAATTAATATAAATATGTATATGTATATATATAAATATGTATAAAAATGTAATATTAATATTCATGTTATGTATTTAATAGAAATATATATATATATATATATATATATATATATATATATATATATAATTATATATGTGTGTGTGTGCGTGTGTATGTGTGTGCATGCGTGTGTGTGTGTGTGTGTGTGTGTGTGTGTGTGTGTGTGTGTGTGTGTGTGTGTGTGTGTGTGTGTGTGTGTGTGTGTGTGTGTGTGTGTGTGTGTGTGTGTGTGTGTGTGTGTGTGTGTGTGTGTGTGTGTGTGTGTGTGTGTGTGTGTGTGTGTGTGTGTGTGTGTGTGTGTGTGTGTGTGTGTGTGTGTGTGTGTGTGTGTGTAAGTGTGTGTGTGTCTGGCAGAATAACAATATTAAGTGGCAAAATAGAATATTAATTTCCTTGGAATTTTCCATTTGCCTTTTTATGTATGGTGTTAGACTATTATTTTTATTTGTTACTATTTATACCTATTTATTTCGGGCGTCTCTTGCATTGTATTATAATTTCTTTTAGCTTTCCTTTCGCATTGTCCGTTTGTGAAGCTGAGTTCGTTACCGTTTTTCCATTTTGTTTCTTTATTTTATTCTTTTCATTCATTTTTAATCCTAGAAATTTATTTATGATTTTTTGTGTTAACCATGGCAACAATTTAAGGTTGTGCAATAGAAAGCGCTTGATTTCGTTAATGGAGATGCTCAGTTTGAATCCAACCTAACCAACAATTTTTTATAATTTAATTATTAAATAAATATTTGAAAAAACTGTATTAACATCAATTGTAACCCACTATAGGTAACAAAATGTATGATTAGAAGTTTGAACTTTGAACTTGAGTAGATGAAAAAAAAGTATTTTATTAAGGATTGAAAATATGTACAAGATGTAGTCTATACAGGAGGGTTGAGTTAATAAAAGGAATTCAATATAAAGTACACTTCTAAAGAAACGCAGTTAAAAGAGAAACGCTATTATGTTTAAATTTCCGTATTTATATTACACTATTTTGATATTATTTTAGGGCGTTAACGAAATCTTCGGTTATAGGAGGCATTATGCAATTATGTGCGTTTGTTCTACGTAACCACAGTCATTCCAATTGGAAGTAGATGTATGATTAAGTAAATAAGTTAAACTTATTGAAGTTAGTAGTTATAGGAATATAGAACTGTACGTACAAAATAGTTACATACTGTATATACTGTTCCTTAATACTTTACCGTCCTAACATTTAAACATTATTTATTAATATTAGTACAAAATTTGTAATAGTTGTTTGCTTGTTTTGTTGAACAAGTTCCTTTGATGAAATATCCATGCTCCTTTTAAAGAGCAGACTATCGGCTGCTGTGGCTTCTTGTTGTTGGACGTACTCGATCAGCTGATCAAATGCTTGGAAAACTGCAATGCCAGAGAACTGGCCCGACAGCAAAGCCCCTCGCTGAATAAAGAGGCTTGATTTATTTCATACTACCTCCGGATATCAGAGGGCCGGATATGAGAGGTTTTACTGTATAAGTAGATTTCTAGTAAAAAGTTAACCTCTGAGATAACCATTTAGGTATATTTTTCTGCCTTTCATAAAATATTTTCTTTGTTATGGAAAACATAAATATTTTCCTTTGTTGACGAGTTTCGGAGTAACTTCATTCTCTAAACATTATACAATTTCTCGCCCGAACCTTGAGCTCGTCTTTACCAAGACTTGGGCGAACAATACTGTTTAAAGTTTTGAGAATGGAGTTATCCCGAAACGCGTTATGAAAGAAAAATATTTTAAGGTTAGGAAAAGCATAAAATGTATTTAAATGTATATCTTAACGTAGAGTTTAATCTGTTGCTTGAAATCTACTTATACACTAAAACCTCTCATATTCGGCCCCCTGATATCCGCAACTTCCGATATCCGGACGTAATATGAAAAACTTCCTAACAGAAGTGAAGATGAGTTTATTAGAAATTTCTAAGCTAAAATTTAGTAAATCATAATGGGCTGCATACATGATGATCTGCAATATCTATTAGGTTCATTGAATAACCTAATAGAATGGATGGGAATCCTAGGAATGGGTTGATGACACCAGGGCCCTTGAGCCCTTGGTACATTGAGGTACCACGAGACTTGGCTTCAGGCCTCTGGTGACGCAAGTTTGAGATTGGATTCGCGAGGCAGATGATCGTTTGATATAAATAGTCCCCCACAGTATATTCCTCAGATAACTATACATCGCGTCGAGAATCGTCTTTGGCGGATGCGGGCGGCTCCGTGTAGTCGCAAGAGCACTCAAATAAACGCTGTCATAAGGATCGACTAGTGAGGATAGTTTTGTTTAAATACGTTTTTTATAAATTTATCCATATTTCGAGTTCGGCATGTTGATTAGTTTAAGATAAACGTTAAATTTATGGGCAATAAAATTTAGGAGATCATGGATTAAATGTCCACCCTTTATAGTCCAGTGTTAGAATGCTATCCGGGAGGAATATCATGGTTCCCTTTAATTGTCCAATAATATTAAATATTATTATAAATAATAAAAACTATTATCATAATTATTATTTTCTTTAGGAAATGATGGATGACAGACTGCTCCAGTCATATCGATACGAAAAATTGATGACAAAAAATTCCTGAACCTATGTTTGCCTATCTTTAAATTTGGTCATGCTGATGTTATAAAGAAATATTTACCAGGTACTTTGTTCTTATATTGTAGAATTAATTTAGTTTCTATTTTTACTTTTATACCCATTTCTGTATCATTGATTTCAAATAGTAATGTAATAGAAAAGCAAGCAATATAAACAGCAAATTATTAAAGTCAATTGCCACAAAGATAAACAAATATATATTATAGTTTCTTTATATTAAATAAAAACAATATAAATAAAGTAACATCACCAATGCTTTAAAACAGCTGCTCTACCAAATAGCCTATTCTATAAAATCAGCTGTTTTATGAAATCCTATGATATCACTTATTTTTAGCCAAATGGGAAGAAATCTTGCTTATCTTGCCACTTTTGTGAAATGTTTTCTCCAAAATAAAACTAAAATTATTGTATTATTTAATTTAATAATAAAGTATTATTTTTAAAAACTGTATTAACATCGTGTCATCCACTACAAGTTTAGTAAAAATGTATTTGAACTTGATTGCATGAATAAAAAGTATTTAATTAACTATTGAAAATTTGATCGAGATATGTTACTTAGTTTCTTATATATCTACATTAATGATTTAAAACCTTAAATTTTGGACATTTTTATATATATTTTTTTATATTTATATTTATATACATACATATATATATATATATATATATATATATATATATATATATATATATATATATATATATATATATATAGTATTTACTAAGCCTTGTATGTTTCACTGTGGCTCAATAAAATCGCTGTTGGGAGTATGACGTCACCAGAAAAAAACAATAATTACATTAATGCTATCTCGTATTACAAAATTTCTCATTAAAGTATTGACTTAATTTTTTTTACAAATTTCAATCCATTTAATTTTCTTTTTCTTCATTGCTATAAAAAACCAAGATGGTTGTAAACTATACAAGGACTTTAACCTCTATCTAGAAACAAACTACACTTTGTATAAGAGCACAGTTCCCTCTTGGTTACCACAAATAACTATTAATAGCTTTCCGAACTTTGGACAGCCAGTATATTGTATGGGATTTTTCACGTCGCTGATACAACTTTTATTCAATAACTAAACGTTTTTCTGAACAACAATGGCAGGTAATCGTTAATAAATATATAAATAGTCACAGATTCAACCTTAAGATGAACTTTAATCTATAGTGCAATAAATGAAATACTTAAATAGGAAATACAATGTAAATGATCTAGTTATAGATTTATGGACTCACGAGAAAAAAATTACAAGCATGTGTTGTTAATTAATTGTATTAAGACATCCATGAGGCCGTATCAAAACCTTATAAAACTGGGTAATAGTATAATTTTCCTTAACTAAATCGCTTATAGAGTACAGAGAACAATAAATGAATATAGCTTAAATCGTTAACAATGCGGTGTATTAGATAAATATATTTACCGCAAACAATAGGAAATAACATACATTTTCTCTCAGCAATAATTTAACTTGCTAGTAATTCAATCTTCAAAAAGTAACATAATCTATGAGTAATAAACAGAGTGCTAACTACGTCCTCACATATGATATGAAGTACTTCGTATCACACGTGCCCACGTCCGTACATTCGTCATCACAATCAATGAACTTACTTTACTTTAGCCAATGCCCGCACTTGGCTGTTGAGCCGTTCGACGTCGAGCCTCCGAGTAACGACCGATTCTGGACAGCTGGTCGACCAGCTCAGGACAGGTTGAAATGTGGTCCCCATTCACGACACTATCGAGAGAGCTGGCACGTATTGGATTCTGTTAGGTCAAAGCTGTAGAGGATTTGACCTGGAGATAGTCGTATCCAGTCAGCCACGGCAGTTGCCCTATCGCTTGTTGGCACCAGAGGACCGCGACTGCTACATGATGCCCACTGTTTCCCTCTGCTGGCTCCCTCGTGCCCTTGTTTCATGGAGTCTTTCAGAGTTGTACCGTTAAGGTGTTTGGCAGAGGGAAATCTGGCTTCTGCGTAGGGTTGTTGCATCTGTGCTCCATTTTTTGCTAGGTCGTCTGTTCTTTTGTTACCTATGATGCTGACATGACTTGGGATCCACTGAAGGCTAATTGATCATTCATTTTACAAAATATGTGAGATTGCTTCTCGTCAGGCGTAAGTTATTTTAGGGTATAAATGTACCAGGCTGCCTCGTGGTGCATCCTGGATAACGCTAAATCAACTACGGCAAGTCTCTGCCAAAATGAACCTTCTAGAGATGACCAAACAATCAATAAACAGGATAAACAAGAATAAACAGGATTTTAAATAAACAGAATATTTCATTGAAAACGATTAAACATAACCTTTAAATAACCTCTAAGATGCGAAAACAGCAGTAGACGTTAAAGATGTTTTCATTCGGAATTTTTTTTTCTACATTTCTTCTGAAATGTATTTATACATAACCTCCAAACAAACAGCCGCTAGCGTTAACCTTCCAGCCATTCGAGAATCTTCGGCATAATTTCCTGATTTCCGGGTCGCTACGCATTCTGGTAGAAATTCCTAAGAGATGACGTCACGTCTTACAGATTTACTCCCATGCAATGTTTTTACGTTTCATCATAAAGAGATTCACACTAAACAAATGATCAAAATTACCACAATTTCTAAATAATTCAGAAAGTAGTCAAATTGGGTGTTTCTAGGGCCCTTTAGTTGTAAACAAATACGCCTATATTTCATTAATGTTTTTTAATAACGTCATTAAGAAAATAACGTTATGAAAGCTCTTATAGGAAAACATGGGACTATATCTGGCGCCAAAACCAACATCACACCATATTCGCTGTCTAAATGTATTTCAGAATTATTTTCTTTTTCACATCAGCAGAGATAAATGCCCGTTCGAGTCGACTGTTTTGTTCCAGCAGGACCACTTGAAAAGGCAGCCCTAATATTTGTCTTAACTGTGGAGTGTTTTCTCTTTGTCTGGGACTTTCCGTCGGGTGATATTTAAAACCGGGTGATAATAAAATTTAAGTCGGGTGATGATAATTGGCCATTTTCGAGAACTAAAACTTACAAAGAGTGTCTAAATGCACTAATTATGACTTATATCCATAAACAATTCTTGTAAGCGAGGATAATGTTTTTATCAAACCTTTAAGCAAGTATTGTAGGTTTTACAATTTTTTATAGTTTCTGAAAATGAAAATTTCAAAATTGCTTCAAGACCTGGTGTTTTTTATGCAAGAGTTTAACCTGATTTCCTAAACAAATACCACCCTAGACATGCACTTGTATGTATTATTGTTAACAGAATTATCCTTCCTTGTGGTTATAAAAAATTAGGAACGTATTTTATTCTTATTTTTTCGACGTATGTCTAATTTAAAGAATTAAAAAGATCTGACTTAATATTTATCAGCCCCTAGTTTGTGCAGAATGGAAAAAGCCCAGATATATATATTTCAATACTACTAAGTGTGGAAGAGATATTTTAATGTGAATGACTGTTAACCTCGACCAACCATAAAATGGGCAAATGCCTCAACATGATGTTGAATGAAAGTGATTTGTGCATTGTAAAGAATTATAGACAAATATAAAATATTATTTTTAAATTATTTTAAATTGTCTACTTTCACAAGAAAATTCAAACTATTTCAAACTTTCTCATGGAAATTAAAAACTATAATTTCAAGATAATTATAGTTCCTAAAGGTAGAATGAGATAATAGTAACTAAAGAACTATTATTAAATATGTGTAACTTTCTACATAACTCTAGTGTGTGTAGAATGGATAAAGCCCATACACACACACACACACACACACACACACACACACATATATATATATTGCAATATTACTAATGCAGGTGGAAGAAATATTGTAATGTGAATGACTGTTAACCTCGACCAACCATAAAATGATTAAATGCCTCAACATGGGGTTGAATGAAGGTGATTTGTGCATTGTGAAGAATTATAGACAAATATAATATATAAATTATTTTAAATTGACTACTTTCACAAGGAGTTTGATATTATTTTCAAACTCCCATTGGGAAATTAAAAACTATAATTTCAAGATAATTATATTTGCTAAAGATAGAATGAGATGTTAGTAACTAAAGAACTATTATTAAATATGTGACTTATATTCATAGAAAAACTCCTGTATGAGAAGATCGTGTCTTTTAAAGAAATATCAATCAAGTCTTGTAGATTTTAGCAATACTTGTAAATTTGTAGTTTATAAAAAAATTTAATTTGCTTATAGACTTCGTTTTTCATACAAGCTTTTAACCTTTAAGATTTTCTAAATAATTACCACCAAAACATATAGACTAATTATATTAATGTGTACAGAATAATCTTTACTTCAAATTATATTAAATTTAAAACTCATTTTGTTCAACCTATGTCTAACTTTAAGAATTAGAACACTGTCAAATAGCATTTAAATTTTAAAAATTGTTTTTGGGGCATAAATTCGATTCTATCAACGTCTAGTGTGTGTAGAATGGAAAGTTCACAGTTACGTTTTTAGTAATAATAATGCAGACAGAAAGATTATTTTTGTGAGATAGGCGTCAGGCTTGATGGGGTGAAGGAAGGTGATGTGTACACTGTGAAGAATGATAGACAAATATAGAATATAATATATTTTATATTTTAGCAATACACTAAATCTGACACCTAACAAACAAACAAGACAGGACTCAATCATGTAAAAAAAAAACTATGCGCGAAGGAAAAATGCTGCAAAAACCTACTTCAACAGATCAGAGTTGTTTGTAAGATTTCCAATACTAAGGCAGTTAAACAAGGGACACTGCTACTATGTGTATTTATAACTGCTTTGTTAATTAATGCTAGGTTAATAACTCAACCTCTTGTTATAAAGTGACTAAATTATTGCGCTATTAAGTCATTAAGCTTTTTATTACTTAGAACAATTTTTGTCTGGCAAAACTCATCTTCGTCAAAAAATAAATACTGCCCCAAAATGAAATCTAAGTAAGTTTTAAAAAAACTAAATGTTTGTTGAAACAAAGAAATATATTGCAACAAACAACAACAAATAGTATAAACAAGTAACAATACAGAATAATATAATGTATAATAATATAATATAAGAAAATAACCTGTGGCCATCCAGAATTAGCTGATAGACAGGTAAACTGGCGAGGCGACCAAACGTGATGATACGAAGAAATTAGGACACATTAGGTTACAGTGCATAAATATCTTATTATTAATTCTCCAAATTTTCAAGAACCAAAGAAAACGTAGCCTTGTTAAAAAAAATTTAATTTAATAAAAATGTATATTAATACTTACAGTTTTTGGATTGTACATCTTGAGACTTATTTGGTCTAGTCTGTGACAGCATTGATCTAGGGCCAAACGCTTCTGCTGTAAAATATCAGTATGTAGTTTTTTTATTTCTCAAAATGTAATAAATTTATAAATTACAGCTATCTATATATATTATGCTATCTGGCAGGGCTTCAATTTCTATCATAGTAACTGTAAATGGTGTATGACGAACATTTGCGATTGATGTTTCTTGATGTAATCATCTTGAATTCACTGATTAAAGTAATTTTAAAATACATAACTAAGTAAAATAAGGCTAGAGTTCAGCTATGTAACTATTGTGTAGGAAAGGTTCTTTTTTTGTAATCAATTTGTAGTAATTATTGTACAATATTTTAATAATGCTCTATTAATAAAAAAGAATTAAAAAAACAAAGAGGAATAACGGTATGGAACCTTGCTTTACAAACGATCATGAAACGGGAAAGCGAAAAGAAACTACAACCCAATATAAGTGAAAGGAAAATGGAAAACTGCAAGGAATTTATTTTTCTATTTAGCCAATTAATATTGTTATTCTGACACATGTTTATACATGTTTTGTATTTATTGTAATTATAAAACAAAATGAAACTAAAATAAAAATTTTCTGCGTTGATTGACGCAGGAATTTACTTTACAAAAAAATACTAAATCATATTCCTTTTAAAAAATCTGTTTGTGGATAAATATTTATACATATTTAAATATTACTCCATTTTCAAATTGAAGCAATGAATAATTTATTTATATTTCAAGTTTAACATCTCATGAATTGACATCCTTTTAAAATTTCTTCATTACTGTTTATACTAGAAGGGTTCTTGTCTTTATATTTTCAGTCCACACAAGTTACTGTCTTGTATTGAACCCACCACGATATCAGTCCACCGCCTATGTAGAGGGTTATAAAAACATCGCCACAAAAACAAGTACCTTATAGTTTTTATAAACACGAATATTTATGAAAATAATAGCAAAGATTTTCATCAATTTAAATTAATTATATTATCAAAAGGTAAGATTACTTAATCAAATGTCAATAATAAATATAAGATTCGCAAAACATTCCATTGCACATACAGACAACGGTTGCTTAACAAAACTATAAAATAAGTATTACAGCTAATAAAGCTCGGTGAATAAGTAATTCGGGGGGGGGGCAGATAGGTGGCTGTTCTGGTGGGTTGTGGAGAATGTGATTGGGTGGGTAAATGAAAGAGTTTGTGACTGATAAAGTGAGTTAATGTGTGTGTGATTTGGTGAGTGGGTGAGTGATTAAGTGGATGGAGAATGAGTGAGAGTGTAGAGTGAGCAGGTGGATGAATGGGTAAGTTATTAGGTAGATTGAGAATAAGTGGGGTTTAGAGTGAGTGAGTGGGTAAATGAAAGAGTTTGTGACCGATAAAGTGAGGTTATGTGTGTGTCATTTGGTGAGTGGGTGAGTGATTAGGTGGATGGATAATGAGTGGGAGTTTAGAGTGAGCAGGTGGATGAATGGGTAAGTTATTAGGTAGATTGAGAATAAGTGGGGTTTAGAGTGAGTGAGTGGGTAAATGAAAGAGTTTGTGACCGATAAAGTGAGTTAATGTGTGTGTCATTTGGTGAGTGGGTGAGTGATTAGGTGGATGGATAATGAGTGGGAGTTTAGAGTGAGCAGGTGGATGAATGGGTAAGTTATTAGGTAGATTGAGAATAAGTGGGGTTTAGAGTGAGTGAGTGGGTGAATGATAGAGTTTGTGACTGATAAAGTGAGTTAATGTGTGGATGGTTTGGTGAGTGGGTGAGTGATTAGGTAACTGGAGAATGAGTAGGAGTATAGATTGAGCAGGGAAGTGAATGGGAGAGTGATTAAATGTGTAGGTGAGTGGGGGAATGGGTGAGTTATTAGGTGGATGGAGAATGAGTGGGAGAGTAGAGTGAGACGGTGGGTGAATGAAAGAGTTTGTGGCTGAGAAAGTGAGTAAATATGTGGGTGTTTTGGTGAGTGGGTGAGTTATTAGGTGGATGGAGAATGAGTGGGAGAGTAGAGTGAGAGGGTGGGTGAATGAAAGAGTTTGTGGCTGAGAAAGTGAGTTAATGTGTGGATGGTTTGGTGAGTGGGTGAGTGATTAGGTGACTGGAGAATGAGTAGGAGTATAGAGTGAGCAGGGAGGTGAATGGGAGAGTGATTAAATGTGTAGGTGAGTAGGGGAATGGGAGATTTATTAGGTGGATGGAGAATGAGTGGGAGAGTAGAGTGAGAGGGTGGGTGAATGAAAGAGTTTGTGGCTGAGAAAGTGAGTAAATATGTGGGTGTTTTGGTGAGTGGGTTAGTGATTAGGTGGATGGAAAATGAGGGCAAATGTAGAGGGAGCAGGGAGGTGAATGGGAGAGTGAATGAATATGTGGGTGATTTGGTGAGTGGGTGAGTGATTAGGTGGATGAAGAATGAGTGGGAGTGTAGACTGAGTAGGGAGGTGAATGGGAGAGTGAGTGAATATGTGGGTGATTTGTTGAGTAGGTGAGTGATTAGGTGGATGGAGAATGAGTGGGAGTGTAGAGTGAGCAGGGAGGTGAATGCGAGAGTGAATGTGTGGGTAATTTGGTGAATGGGTGAGTGATTAGGTTAATGGAGAATGAGTGGGGGTTAGAGTGAGTGAGTGGGTGAATGAAAGAGTTTTGACTGAGAAAGTGAGTGAATATGTGTGTGATTTGGTAATCGGGTGAGTGATTAGGAGGAATGAAAATGAGTAGGAGCGTAGAGTGATCGTGGAAGGGAATGGGAGAGTGAATGAATATGTAGGTGAGTGGGTAAGTGGGTGAGTGAAAGAGTTTGTAACTGTGAAAGTGAGTGAATGTGTGGGTCATTTGGTGAGTGTGTGAGTGATTAGGTGGATGGAGACTGAGTGGGAGTGGGAGTGAGTGAGTGGGTGAATGAAAGAAATTGTGACTAAGAAAGTGAGTGAGTGTGTGGGTGATTTGATGGGTGGGTGCATGATTAGGTGGATGGAGAATGAGTGGGAGTGTAGAGTGAGCAGGTGGGTGAATGTGAGAGTGATTGAATGTGTGGGTAAATTTGTGAGTTATTAGGTGGATGGAGACTGAGTGGGAGTGTAGAGTGAGCCGGTAGGTGAATAGGAGTGTAAGTGTATGTGTGGGTGTTGTGGTGAGTGGTTGAGTGATTAGGTGGATGGAGAGTGAGTGGGAGTGTAGAGTGAGCAGGTAGAATAATAAGAGAATGAATGTGTCGGTGAATATGTGGGTGATTTGGTGAGTGGGTGAGTGATTTGGTGGATGGAGAATGAGTGGGAGTGTAGAGTGAGAGTGGGTTAGTGATTAGATTCATGGAGAATGAGTGGGTGGGTCAAGAGTGAGCAGGTGGGTGAGAGAGTGAGTGGATTATGTGAGAGAGAAAGATAAAAAGCGAGAGAGAGAGAGAGAGAGAGAGAGATTTTGTGGTATGCGTTTACTAATTTGTGAATTTATGAGTGGGTGTGTTTGATTTAAAAAAAACCTAACTCGCGAAGATTTAACCCAATGAAAATTATGTTCCCGAAAAATTAATTCGTTGAAGTCATACCATCTTAATGACAATGGTTTAGGAATGTTTAAGAGAGTTAATTTATCACATAAAATTGTAACTCAATTTTCAAATTAGTAAAACACAATTTTTGTATTTCCTTCTAAATATAGCAGATGCCAATGAAGAATTAAAAAATTTTAGTAATTTTATGAGTTTAATATTTATTTCTAAAGCAACAAAATTTCAATGCAAATTGTATAAGTTCTTATCTGTAATTTACAGTATCTCAAGATTTCCACAAATTAAACAAACTTTTAACCTTTTGAAACACTAGGGATCTTCATTTAACCATTAGAAAAACATTCATAATTATACTTACACTAACCTCTTGAAAAACACATTATTTCACCAAGAAAACAAACATATTTCATAAAATCTAAATTATATAAGAAATGTTTACATTTGTAATCATATATTGAACCTGAAAATGCTTGAAACCCATGCTGCCAAAACAATCACTTAATTTCCTGATTTTATAATAAAATTTCCAACTTAATTTCGCTTCGTATGGTGGTTACTTTAGGGATAATTAACTCTATTTACTGTCTTAGTGTAAACTCTTTCAGAAATACCCTTCTTGTAAACAAAGATTTGTGAGCCTAGATACTAAACAAAAGATTCCAAGAATACTAATTTTAATTTTATCCTCATTTTTTCATACTTTAACACTATAAGTGAATTTATTTTTCAAAATTGATTAAATTAACCTTGAATTTATTCATTTTAAACTCTTATTTAATATGCATGTAATTTATTTAAAAACATGAAGTAGCACAAGTACGTATGTTATGGTTCCCTTTTTATTTCTGACATTTTTGTAAAAACCTTTGTCTATTTACTCTTTAATTTGCAACATTTTGCAAATATTTCTACATTAGAAATACAAATTTCACTGTCCTTTTTTTAACTGACTTCAATACTTAGAGAACGCAACACAATTCCATGTTAAAAGTTCACATTTAGAGAGTAAAATCCCTAAAAGAGTTGGTAAACTCACATATTAGGCTACTAGGCTAACACTACAAACGAACTTAGGCCTTATGATTTTTCTACACTTTAACTTAAGAAGCGGAGAGAGTTCGAAACGACTGTCCGGGTTAACTACTCATACCACCCTAAAAAAGCCTTCGTTGTCTTCTGCTTCCCTCTCTGGCTACCCCTCCTCTGCTGCTGAGACTTCCTCCAATCACAAACTTCTTAAGATACGGGGTGCCCTGTCATATGATATAATCTTGCTGCTATTTTCCAATACCAATGGTCTTCCAAGCTGCATTTTCATTTCCTTTCACTGTTCGTATTCTACTTCACTTCCAAATGAACCAATTTGTCCCTTCTTTAGAATGTTTTTTTTTTACACATTCTAGTTATTAGGTATTAGGATAAGGCATGATATTTGTAGTTAAATCCTGTTTTTTATAAAGTTTAAAATGTTATATTTTAAAATTGATATATATATATATATATATATATATATATATATATATATATATATATATATATACATACTTAGAATAACGTATTAGATTAAAACAAGTGAGAAATAATACAAAATGACTGATAGTTATATTTCGTGTTACAAAAATGTCGATGTGTTCTATTTGGGATTCGTTTTGCATTTTAAGGATCTGTTTCATTTATATTGATTGAAATGTTTGCTGTAATTTTGTATTTATGGTTTTATGTTTTACTGGATCTGTCTGCCTGGTCGGCCCTTTTCTACTGGTCGGCTCTACTTTTATCACTGGAATTTTGTTTCACTGTTGCTTCGTCCGTTTTCTCCCGCACATTCCAGGAGGAAATCTTTCTGTCAATGTTTTACGTCACGTAAGAATTTATGGAAGGTTAGTCTTTGAACGCTGTTAAGCATCAGTAACTTCAGTTCTGTTTTACTCAAGTTTGTTAAAATCTTCCGTTATTGTTTGCTACAAACCCATTTTGCAAACGGCGTAGTTCCGTTCCCCGGGATGTACGTGTGCAGTGCACGGACGCGGGTTGGTTAAATCCCATACATTTTGATGATAAGGCCGAAAGGGTGCCGATCCTAGGCCGGCGTCAAAGCAAGAAGAATTTCGATGACTCTGGTTGTAGCTAAATCAGATTAAACAAATTTATTGAAACTTCGTGTCGTTTAATTTATCTAAATTATTTATTCTAAAATTATGTATCCGTTTTATTTAATCTAGATTCTATGGAATTAAAATGCATCACAGCTTAATAAGTTTTACGAGCACACCACTATTTCATACTTTTAGTACAAATTAATTTCTACATTTTTCTATAGCTTCATCGTCGCCCAGACCGAAGTACACTATGATATACAGTTGCGCCGATTCCGAATCTCGATTCCAGGAGTCTTTGATTGTAATGTTATCTAGTGATAGTCGATAATCGTTTTTCATTGATTAAAGCGCCGATTTCGATTCCTTTTTTTCACCTGTTACAATTCTGGAGCGGCGTAATTTATTGCAGAATAACTAATCATCAACTATGTCTTATTTATGTATTAGTTGCTTTGAATGAATTAAACGATTAAAGCAAATGGGGATTTGTGATAACGAAAATATTATTAATATTTGTAACGCAACAACAAAGACGATCGCAAACACTCATGGTCCGTTTATTTGTCACTTTTATCCGATATGTTTGTCATGCTTTCAGATAGTCCTGATGCTTTCAGCTCCCCATGCTTTCAGATAGTGATTCATAAATCATAACAACGTTTGTGTAGCCTATTACTTTAATCAAAGTTTTCATAAGGCTTCACCAAACGACTGAGGTGTAAGCTAAATTATTATTAGAGAATAAAATGTATGCATATAATAACCTGAAAGAATCGAGAATCGACCTAAGAATCTAAAATCGAAAGAAAAATGTTAGATTCGATATTGGTAATGGAATCAAAAAGTTTAGAACCCGTTTAAATCCCTACTATACTATAATAGGTTCTTTTCTCCTTAAAAGTAAAACTATATAAAGTTTTATATATATATATATATATTTAGAGAGGAAAAGAGACTTGGAACTCGTTACTGACTGGAATACTGACATTTGTAAGTGAGCAGATATAAGCTTTAAATAAAGCTTCTAAGAATAGAATTTACATTTTATACAAAACGAAAGGAACAAATAAAACGTCACTTACAAAACGACTGAGTCCTGTAGAACGCAGGGACTTCAATCTTTAGCGGAAATAGTGCGGAATCACTTGTAGAAAATATTGTAGCTTTTTTATAAACTATTTCCGCTTCGTCTTCTTCTTCATCGTCCTCAGGAATCACCTCGAGAATAGGAACGAACTTTATTCTCGGGTATGCGCATGACAAATAGCTAAGCATGTCCTCATCGAAAACTGCTTTAAAGTTAGATTTTTTAACAAGTCTTGTGTCATATATCTACAATATAGATACGATATTAAACTGTAAGGTAAAACTAAAGCTTGCTGACATGCATATTGTGATATATATATATTCACTAAGTACTATGTTGTTATGAACTGTGTACTATGAATTAAAAAAAAAAAATTTCTCTATATCATAGCAAATGATTTTTTTAATAGTTTTTTAAAACCATGTTCGTAGAACGTAGAAATATATATAAACGAAGCTGCCACTTGGCTCTTATTATATATTTGTTAAATTTAAAATTATATAAATTAAAACTACTGATAAACATAAAGAACTTGAAGGGGACGTTTTGACAGTTAGTTTCTACTCATTTTAAATATCCTGTTATATTCATTTGTCTTAATGAAATGCTCGACATTATTGAACACAACAAACGGCCACAGTGTCGGTTTCTTGTAGTGTTAGCACTGTGACAAAAGGCGCAAATTACACCTTGAGGAAGGCTTCTTGTTTAAGGCATGAGTGTACTAATGGTTCAAATCTAATGTTTTAATTAACATATTATTTATACAGTTATGTAACTTTAATACTTTGGATCTATAGTTCACTAAACTTCTTGTATTTTCTCCTAGAAATATAATAAGGTAGTAGTAGAATTAAAGGCGGAGACTTACATAAACATAAAAATGAAAATTCTAAAACTGGCGGCTTAAATTTGATGCTATAATATTTGAATGTTATCAAAAGGACACGCATGAGATAAGGATCCCAATATTTGCCTCAAAGACAGCAATTAGTGGAAAATGAAAACATATATGACTTTCCAAACAGCCGTAAAACTATTTAATTAAATTAGCGGATTTTATTAACTACTAAATTACTTTATTTCTAGGTTAAGTTAAAACAACTTCTAAATAATTACCTCCCCTTTCCTTCCTCTTCTTTGTACCAAAGCAGCACGTGACTGGAACAAGACATCGCTTTATTAAAGCAAGAATCTTACAAGGTGTACAATATTAATTGTATTATTCTAAACGCACGCAGACACGCACACACACACACACACAGGCAACTGTTATTGCAATATATTTGTTAAAGTTAAACATGTGTGTATAAAGTCCTATTCAATAGACCATTAGATATTTTTCAGTTACTAATGAAGATATTTACTATTTAACAGAAATATAGTTCTATATAGGGGTCAAGGTTACTAATATAAACAAACAAATATTAAGATTCAATTCCTACTTTGGTCAACAACAAAAAATTATTATAAATAAAGTAACGTAACCTATTCATTGAAACAGCTGTTCTACCACATCACCTACAAAGTAAAATCAGCTGTTTAATGAAATTGTACGTTATCACTTATTTTAACCAAAATAGGGGAAATAACTATATTCCATACTTTGCAATTTTTGTGAAAAGATTTTCTGCCATTATAACCTAATTACTTCATTAAATTTAATTACTGAATTAACGTTCGAAAATCTGTAATAAATCATTCACTACAAATTTTAAAAATGTATTTGAAATTGAGTAGAATTTTTATAATTTAAAGAAAGAAGGTTGAGGATGTTTGTCCTCCTGATGTTGTTTAAAGGGTTCAGAGGCGGTTGCGACGTCCTTTAATGGAAATATAATAGTTTGGAAAGCATCATAGAGGACGAAGATTAAAGGTTCTATGCGTCAAAACCTTTGAGGGAAAGGGCTGACTAGTGTTGGCGCATTGACAAAAATACTAAAAGGACTTTCTTCCCCATAGGAAAGGGGAACCGGGATTCACTCCTGATTTCACCTTTTAGAGCTACACAAAACATCGTTACATAAAACTTTATCTGAGTTTCGAGATGAGCTATTACATATTTAGCAGCCTAAATGTCAGAATGTATGTTTAGTAGGCCTAATGTAACAAACTAATGGCATTTCACCAACTTAAGTACATCAAGTCGACAATAACATGTGAAGAATTATCATTTCTTCATTTTCAGTCTTTCACCTCGGCAGAGCCATGACATTTAAGGGGATATATAATTGGAAATATGGTTGTAAATGGCGAAAATGTTTATAAGAGAGAAACATAGATTTGTTCAACATAATACAGTTTCTTGATATTGTGGAAGAACAACGGGTGTTTTAGCAAGATGTTTGTTGTGCAAGAACAACGGATGTTTTAGCAAGAGGTTTATTGTGCAAGAGCAACGGATGTTTTAGCAAGAGGTTTATTGTGCAAGAACAACGGATGTTTTAGCAAGAGGTTTATTGTGCAAGAACAACGGATGTTTTAGCAAGAGGTTTATTGTGCAAGAACAACGGATGTTTTAGCAAGAGGTTTATTGTGCAAAAACAACGGATGTTTTAGCAAGAGGTTTATTGTGCAAGGACAACGGATGTTTTAGCAAGAGGTTTATTGTGCAAGAACAACGGATGTTTTAGCCAGAGGTTTATTGTGCAAGAACAACGGATGTTTTAGCAAGAGGTTTATTGTGCAAGAACAACGGATGTTTTAGCAAGAGGTTTATTGTGCAAGAACAACGGATGTTTTAGCAAGAGGTTTATTGTGCAAGAACAACGGATGTTTTAGCAAGAGGTTTATTGTGCAAAAACAACGGATGTTTTAGCAAGAGGTTTATTGTGCAAGGACAACGGATGTTTTAGCAAGAGGTTTATTGTGCAAGAACAACGGATGTTTTAGCAAGAGGTTTATTGTGCAAGAACAACGGATGTTTTAGCAAGAGGTTTATTGTGCAAGGACAACGGATGTTTTAGCAAGAGGTTTATTGTGCAAGAACAACGGATGTTTTAGCAAGAGGTTTATTGTGCAAGAACAACGGATGTTTTAGCAAGAGGTTTATTGTGCAAGAACAACGGATGTTTTAGCAAGAGGTTTATTGTGCAAGAACAACGGATGTTTTAGCAAGAGGTTTATTGTGCAAGGACAACGGATGTTTTAGCAAGAGGTTTATTGTGCAAGAACAACGGATGTTTTAGAAAGAGGTTTATTGTGCAAGAACAACGGATGTTTTAGCAAGAGGTTTATTGTGCAAGAACAACGGATGTTTTAGCAAGAGGTTTATTGTGCAAGAACAACGGATGTTTTAGCAAGAGGTTTATTGTGCAAGAACAACGGATGTTTTAGCAAGAGGTTTATTGTGCAAGAACAACGGATGTTTTAGCAAGAGGTTTATTGTGCAAGAACAACGAATGTTTTAGCAAGAGGTTTATTGTGCAAGAACAACGGATGTTTTAGCAAGAGGTTTATTGTGCAAGAACAACGGATGTTTTAGCAAGAGGTTTATTGTGCCAGAACAACGGATGTTTTAGCAAGAGGTTTATTGTGCAAGAACAACGGATGTTTTAGCAAGAGGTTTATTGTGCAAGAACAACGGATGTTTTAGCAAGAGGTTTATTAAATATTGATGTTGGGTCAAAATAAAAAAATGTTTTAGTAAGTCATATTTTTAGGTTATTTATTAGGTTCACACACTAAGTACTCTACCACCAGCTGAAGACTATTCCTGCTTACAAAACCTCTATCATTATTTATGTATGGGAACGCAAGAAAGCTATTTATTATATGCCAGTGTTTGGAGAAATGTCCACCATGGCTATTCGTACTAGATACACAAAGGCTGTAGGATAGGAATGTATTTTGTTTTAAGTTAACATTTCGTTAATTAAGTTAACAAATACTTACAAAGTTTCCAAACATTTTTAAGTTTCATATTTTTTGTTCTTTTTCCAAAAAAATATAATGAAAAATGGCTTTACGTAACCATGGCTATATAAATGAGATTTATTCTTGATTGTTGTACGGTTTTAGTTGGCATAAATACTCTTAATATTTATATACTCATTATATTTGCATGTTCGTCAAGATTTATTTTTATAAATTCTTAAAATTTTGAAAGGATATTATTTATTATTAAAATAGATACTTTACTTCTTCAAAACCTCGCTTGCGGCGCCCTCTACATATTTGTGTCAGAATAACACAGAACAACAAGGCAACATGGTTACTCTTGTCAGGCTGACTGGCAGGCTCTGACTGGAAAAATATTATATATATAACCTCACAGTTCCTACCTTAGTATGAGCATAGTTTCTTTACGGTGTGGTGTTGCTTACGAGTTTTGTGAATATTGGAAACATGGTGGCACAAATAACCAACCTCTCCCCTCACACGGAGAAAAGGTTCTCGACCATATTGTAAAGGAAAATGAACACAAAGAAAAAGAAGCAAATATATATATATATATATACATACTGCCTCACAGCTCCTACCTTAGTATGAGCATAGTTTCTTTACGGTGTGGTGTTGCTTACGAGTCTTGTAAATATTGGAAACATGGTGGCACAAATAACCAACCTCTCCCCTCACACGGAGAAGAGGTTCTCGACCATATTGTAAAGGAAAATGAACACAAAGAAAAAGAAGCAAATATATATATATATATATATATATATATGCATACTGCCTCACAGCTCCTACCTTAGTATGAGCATAGTTTCTTTACGGTGTGGTGTTGCTTACGAGTCTTGTAAATATTGGAAACATGGTGGCACAAATAACCAACCTCTCCCCTCACACGGAGAAAAGGTTCTCGACCATATTGTAAAGGAAAATGAACACAAAGAAAAAGAAGCAAATATATATATATATATATATATATATATATATATATCATACTGCCTCACAGCTCCTACCTTAGTATGAGCATAGTTTCTTTACGGTGTGGTGTTGCTTACGAGTCTTGTAAATATTGGAAACATGGTGGCACAAATAACCAACCTCTCCCCTCACACGGAGAAAAGGTTCTCGACCATATTGTAAAGGAAAATGAACACAAAGAAAAAGAAGCAAATATATATATATATATATATACATACTGCCTCACAGCTCCTACCTTAGTATGAGCATAGTTTCTTTACGGTGTGGTGTTGCTTACGAGTCTTGTAAATATTGGAAACATGGTGGCACAAATAAACAACCTCTCCCCTCACACGGAGAAAAGGTTCTCGACCATATTGTAAAGGAAAATGAACACAAAGAAAAATAAGCAAATATATATATATATATATATATATATATATATACATACTGCCTCACAGCTCCTACCTTAGTATGAGCATAGTTTCTTTACGGTGTGGTGTTGCTTACGAGTTTTGTGAATATTGGAAACATGGTGGCACAAATAACCAACCTCTCCCCTCACACGGAGAAAAGGTTCTCGACCATATTGTAAAGGAAAATGAACACAAAGAAAAAGTAGCAAATATATATATATATATATATACATACTGCCTCACAGCTCCTACCTTAGTATGAGCATAGTTTCTTTACGGTGTGGTGTTGCTTACGAGTCTTGTAAATATTGGAAACATGGTGGCACAAATAACCAACCTCTCCCCTCACACGGAGAAAAGGTTCTCGACCATATTGTAAAGGAAAATGAACACAAAGAAAAATAAGCAAATATATATATATATATATATATATATATATATACATACTGCCTCACAGCTCCTACCTTAGTATGAGCATAGTTTCTTTACGGTGTGGTGTTGCTTACGAGTTTTGTGAATATTGGAAACATGGTGGCACAAATAAACAACCTCTCCCCTCACACGGAGAAAAGGTTCTCGACCATATTGTAAAGGAAAATGAACACAAAGAAAAATAAGCAAATATATATATATATATATATATATATATATATATATATATATATATATATATACATACTGCCTCACAGCTCCTACCTTAGTATGAGCATAGTTTCTTTACGGTGTGGTGTTGCTTACGAGTCTTGTAAATATTGGAAACATGGTGGCACAAATAACCAACCTCTCCCCTCACACGGAGAAAAGGTTCTCGACCATATTGTAAAGGAAAATGAACACAAAGAAAAATAAGCAAATATATATATATATATATATATACATA
Organism: Prosapia bicincta; assembly: GCA_036971475.1. NCBI lineage: Eukaryota > Metazoa > Arthropoda > Insecta > Hemiptera > Cercopidae > Prosapia > Prosapia bicincta. Next base: position 13,804,367 of record JBAIZL010000010.1, on the reverse strand, counting down.
CTGCCTCACAGCTCCTACCTTAGTATGAGCATAGTTTCTTTACGGTGTGGTGTTGCTTACGAGTCTTGTAAATATTGGAAACATGGTGGCACAAATAACCAACCTCTCCCCTCACACGGAGAAAAGGTTCTCGACCATATTGTAAAGGAAAATGAACACAAAGAAAAATAAGCAAATATATATATATATATATATATATACATACTGCCTCACAGCTCCTACCTTAGTATGAGCATAGTTTCTTAACGGTGTGGTGTTGCTTACGAGTTTTGTGAATATTGGAAACATGGTGGCACAAATAAACAACCTCTCCCCTCACACGGAGAAAAGGTTCTCGACCATATTGTAAAGGAAAATGAACACAAAGAAAAAGTAGCAAATATATATATATATATATATACATACTGCCTCACAGCTCCTACCTTAGTATGAGCATAGTTTCTTTACGGTGTGGTGTTGCTTACGAGTTTTGTGAATATTGGAAACATGGTGGCACAAATAAACAACCTCTCCCCTCACACGGAGAAAAGGTTCTCGACCATATTGTAAAGGAAAATGAACACAAAGAAAAATAAGCAAATATATATATATATATATATATATATATATATATATATATATATATATATATATATATATATATATATACATACTGCCTCACAGCTCCTACCTTAGTATGAGCATAGTTTCTTTACGGTGTGGTGTTGCTTACGAGTCTTGTAAATATTGGAAACATGGTGGCACAAATAACCAACCTCTCCCCTCACACGGAGAAAAGGTTCTCGACCATATTGTAAAGGAAAATGAACACAAAGAAAAATAAGCAAATATATATATATATATATATACATACTGCCTCACAGCTCCTACCTTAGTATGAGCATAGTTTCTTTACGGTGTGGTGTTGCTTACGAGTCTTGTAAATATTGGAAACATGGTGGCACAAATAACCAACCTCTCCCCTCACACGGAGAAAAGGTTCTCGACCATATTGTAAAGGAAAATGAACACAAAGAAAAATAAGCAAATATATATATATATATATATATACATACTGCCTCACAGCTCCTACCTTAGTATGAGCATAGTTTCTTAACGGTGTGGTGTTGCTTACGAGTTTTGTGAATATTGGAAACATGGTGGCACAAATAACCAACCTCTCCCCTCACACGGAGAAAAGGTTCTCGACCATATTGTAAAGGAAAATGAACACAAAGAAAAAGAAGCAAATATATATATATATATATATATATATACATACTGCCTCACAGCTCCTACCTTAGTATGAGCATAGTTTCTTTACGGTGTGGTGTTGCTTACGAGTTTTGTGAATATTGGAAACATGGTGGCACAAATAACCAACATCTCCCCTCACATGGAGAAAAAGTTCTCGACCATATTGTAAAGGAAAATGAACACAAAGAAAAATAAGCAAATACCCTATCAATAGACTCTCATCACTCTAACTGTAATGCAAAATACAAGATAGAAAAATCATTTCTATGCTTTTAAAAAGTGATAGCAACAATTTTTGAGATGAACGGGTTTAAACCACAATTTTTATCTTTGGCCACACTCCTTACCAAATAGTGCGGAAACCTATTGATAATTATGAAGATATCAAATACGTGGCTTCGTTTTGTGGCAAGCTAAGGAGTGTAAAATCAACAAAAGTCGTAGCTCGCTACGGGTTCCCAACTGGAACTAACCCTTATGGGACTGCGGGCAATGTCTTAGGGGTCAGTGAGATCTCACTGAAATAAAAATATTTATTGACACATTCACTGCGGCCGTATCCGACCGTTGCATTCATCGAGAGGCTTTAGTAGCAGAGAGATATCTTGAAGTGTTGAATAAAATTCTCAATGAAGTACTTCAACGTATTAACTAAAATAAAACCAGACCTTTGTCGTTTAGAGTGCAGTGAGCATGAGCAGTACCATATGCATACCTATATAAGGTGACTCTCCCGAGGTGGTATACTGAAAAGGTTTTTTGATGATAAGGATGAGGTCAGAATCTTCTTTCTTGATACCAATTATTGAGATTTACTTAGACATATCTTGGCTTTGCGTGACTGCTTACTTAGCTGTGTTTGTACATTTGAGAGTTTTAAATCTTCAAAATGTATCAACCCCTTTCAGGGAATACTTTTCTGGAATGGATTCTAATAAGAGTTGAATTAGAACTCAGTGCTGGTTTCCTGAAATAGAAAAGATACAGAGTGCTTCAGAAGAGAAACAAGATCGACTTGAACTGATCGGCAGTGGCAGTGGCACACTAAAAAGTGTTTTTATTGGCCAGAGCATTGTAGAATTACGGTTGCCACTACAAAAGCACTTCAAAACACTTAGCAATAAGCAATGAAAGTAATACTACATTTTCCAACTACCTACAGATGTGAACAGGCATCCTTAACTATGTACTTTATGAAAATAAATATAGGAATCGGCTTGATATGCAGTATGATATCAGAGTAAAAGTGTCAAGTAACACATCAGTGGAAGCTAACATTTCTGCAATCATGAACTCAAAGTACAGATTCAACTCATCTCACGGATATTATTGTTAAGATATGATTTGACCTAACATTTCTGCAATCATGAACTCAAAGTACAGATTCAACTCATCTCACGGATATTATTGTTAAGATATGATTTGACCTAACATTTCTGCAATCATGAACTCAAAGTACAGATTCAACTCATCTCACGGATATTATTGTTAAGATATGATTTGACCTAACATTTCTGCAATCATGAACTCAAAGTACAGATTCAACTCATCTCACAGATATTATTGTTAAGATATGATTTGACCTAACATTTCTGCAATCATGAACTCAAAGTACAGATTCAACTCATCTCACGGATATTATTGTTAAGATATGATTTGACCTAACATTTCTGCAATCATGAACTCAAAGTACAGATTCAACTCATCTCACGGATATTATTGTTAAGATATGATTTGACCTAACATTTCTGCAATCATGAACTCAAAGTACAGATTCAACTCATCTCACGGATATTATTGTTAAGATATGATTTGACCTAACATTTCTGCAATCATGAACTCAAAGTACAGATTCAACTCATCTCACGGATATTATTGTTAAGATATGATTTGACCAAACATTTCTTCAATCATGAACTCAAAGTACAGATTCAACTCATCTCACGGATATTATTGTTAAGATATGATTTGACCAAACATTTCTTCAATCATGAACTCAAAGTACAGATTCAACTCATCTCACGGATATTATTGTTAAGATATGATTTGACCAAACATTTCTTCAATCATGAACTCAAAGTACAGATTCAACTCATCTCACGGATATTATTGTTAAGATATGATTTGACCAAACATTTCTTCAATCATGAACTCAAAGTACAGATTCAACTCATCTCACGGATATTATTGATAAGATATGATTTGACCTAACATTTCTGCAATCATGAACTCAAAGTACAGATTCAACTCATCTCACGGATATTATTGTTAAGATATGATTTGACCTAACATTTCTGCAATCATGAACTCAAAGTACAGATTCAACTCATCTCACGGATATTATTGTTAAGATATGATTTGACCAAACATTTCTTCAATCATGAACTCAAAGTACAGATTCAACTCATCTCACGGATATTATTGTTAAGATATGATTTGACCAAACATTTCTTCAATCATGAACTCAAAGTACAGATTCAACTCATCTCACGGATATTATTGTTAAGATATGATTTGACCTAACATTTCTGCAATCATGAACTCAAAGTACAGATTCAACTCATCTCACGGATATTATTGTTAAGATATGATGTGACCAAACATTTCTGCAATCATGAACTCAAAGTACAGATTCAACTCATCTCACGGATATTATTGTTAAGATATGATTTGACCTAACATTCCTGCAATCATGAACTCAAAGTACAGATTCAACTCATCTCACGGATATTATTGTTAAGATATGATTTGACCTAACATTCCTGCAATCATGAACTCAAAGTACAGATTCAACTCATCTCACGGATATTATTGTTAAGATATGATTTGACCAAACATTTCTTCAATCATGAACTCAAAGTACAGATTCAACTCATCTCACGGATATTATTGTTAAGATATGATTTGACCAAACATTTCTTCAATCATGAACTCAAAGTACAGATTCAACTCATCTCACGGATATTATTGTTAAGATATGATTTGACCAAACATTTCTTCAATCATGAACTCAAAGTACAGATTCAAATCATTTTACGGATATTATTGTTAAGATATGATTTGACCAAACATTTCTTCAATCATGAACTCAAAGTACAGATTCAACTCATCTCACGGATATTATTGTTAAGATATGATTTTACCTAACATTTCTGCAATCATGAACTCAAAGTACAGATTCAACTCATCTCACGGATATTATTGTTAAGATATGATTTGACCTAACATTTCTGCAATCATGAACTCAAAGTACAGATTCAACTCATCTCACGGATATTATTGTTAAGATATGATTTGACCAAACATTTCTGCAATCATGAACTCAAAGTACAGATTCAACTCATCTCACGGATATTATTGTTAAGATATGATTTGACCAAACATTTCTTCAATCATGAACTCAAAGTACAGATTCAACTCATCTCACGGATATTATTGTTAAGATATGATTTGACCAAACATTTCTTCAATCATGAACTCAAAGTACAGATTCAACTCATCTCACGGATATTATTGTTAAGATATGATTTGACCTAACATTTCTGCAATCATGAACTCAAAGTACAGATTCAACTCATCTCACGGATATTATTGTTAAGATATAATTTGACCTAACATTTCTGCAATCATGAACTCAAAGTACAGATTCAACTCATCTCACGGATATTATTGTTAAGATATGATCTGACCTAACATTTCTGCAATCATGAACTCAAAGTACAGATTCAACTCATCTCACGGATATTATTGTTAAGATATGATTTGACCTAACATTTCTGCAATCATGAACTCAAAGTACAGATTCAACTCATCTCACGGATATTATTGTTAAGATATGATTTGACCTAACATTTCTGCAATCATGAACTCAAAGTACAGATTCAACTCATCTCACGGATATTATTGTTAAGATATGATTTGACCTAACATTTCTGCAATCATGAACTCAAAGTACAGATTCAACTCATCTCACGGATATTATTGTTAAGATATGATTTGACCTAACATTTCTGCAATCATGAACTCAAAGTACAGATTCAACTCATCTCACGGATATTATTGTTAAGATATGATTTGACCAAACATTTCTTCAATCATGAACTCAAAGTACAGATTCAACTCATCTCACGGATATTATTGTTAAGATATGATTTGACCAAACATTTCTTCAATCATGAACTCAAAGTACAGATTCAACTCATCTCACGGATATTATTGTTAAGATATGATTTGACCAAACATTTCTTCAATCATGAACTCAAAGTACAGATTCAACTCATTTCACGGATATTATTGTTAAGATATGATTTGACCAAACATTTCTTCAATCATGAACTCAAAGTACAGATTCAACTCATCTCACGGATATTATTGTTAAGATATGATTTGACCTAACATTTCTGCAATCATGAACTCAAAGTACAGATTCAACTCATCTCACGGATATTATTGTTAAGATATGATTTGACCTAACATTTCTGCAATCATGAACTCAAAGTACAGATTCAACTCATCTCACGGATATTATTGTTAAGATATGATTTGACCAAACATTTCTTCAATCATGAACTCAAAGTACAGATTCAACTCATCTCACGGATATTATTGTTAAGATATGATTTGACCTAACATTTCTTCAATCATGAACTCAAAGTACAGATTCAACTCATCTCACGGATATTATTGTTAAGATATGATTTGACCAAATATTTCTTCAATCATGAACTCAAAGTACAGATTCAACTCATCTCACGGATATTATTGTTAAGATATGATTTGACCAAACATTTCTTCAATCATGAACTCAAAGTACAGATTCAACTCATCTCACGGATATTATTGTTAAGATATGATTTGACCTAACATTTCTGCAATCATGAACTCAAAGTACAGATTCAACTCATCTCACGGATATTATTGTTAAGATATGATTTGACCTAACATTTCTGCAATCATGAACTCAAAGTACAGATTCAACTCATCTCACGGATATTATTGTTAAGATATGATTTGACCTAACATTTCTGCAATCATGAACTCAAAGTACAGATTCAACTCATCTCACGGATATTATTGTTAAGATATGATTTGACCAAACATTTCTTCAATCATGAACTCAAAGTACAGATTCAACTCATCTCACGGATATTATTGTTAAGATATGATTTGACCAATCATTTCTTCAATCATGAACTCAAAGTACAGATTCAACTCATCTCACGGATATTATTGTTAAGGTATAATTTGACCAAACATTTCTTCAATCATGAACTCAAAGTACAGATTCAACTCATCTCACGGATATTATTGTTAAGATATGATTTGACCAAACATTTCTTCAATCATGAACTCAAAGTACAGATTCAACTCATCTCACGGATATTATTGTTAAGATATGATTTGACCAAACATTTCTTCAATCATGAACTCAAAGTACAGATTCAACTCATCTCACGGATATTATTGTTAAGATATGATTTGACCTAACATTTCTGCAATCATGAACTCAAAGTACAGATTCAACTCATCTCACGGATATTATTGTTAAGATATGATTTGACCTAACATTTCTGCAATCATGAACTCAAAGTACAGATTCAACTCATCTCACGGATATTATTGTTAAGATATGATCTGACCTAACATTTCTGCAATCATGAACTCAAAGTACAGATTCAACTCATCTCACGGATATTATTGTTAAGATATGATTTGACCTAACATTTCTGCAATCATGAACTCAAAGTACAGATTCAACTCATCTCACGGATATTATTGTTAAGATATGATTTGACCTAACATTTCTGCAATCATGAACTCAAAGTACAGATTCAACTCATCTCACGGATATTATTGTTAAGATATGATTTGACCTAACATTTCTGCAATCATGAACTCAAAGTACAGATTCAACTCATCTCACGGATATTATTGTTAAGATATGATTTGACCTAACATTTCTGCAATCATGAACTCAAAGTACAGATTCAACTCATCTCACGGATATTATTGTTAAGATATGATTTGACCAAACATTTCTTCAATCATGAACTCAAAGTACAGATTCAACTCATCTCACGGATATTATTGTTAAGATATGATTTGACCAAACATTTCTTCAATCATGAACTCAAAGTACAGATTCAACTCATCTCACGGATATTATTGTTAAGATATGATTTGACCAAACATTTCTTCAATCATGAACTCAAAGTACAGATTCAACTCATCTCACGGATATTATTGTTAAGATATGATTTGACCAAACATTTCTTCAATCATGAACTCAAAGTACAGATTCAACTCATCTCACGGATATTATTGTTAAGATATGATTTGACCTAACATTTCTGCAATCATGAACTCAAAGTACAGATTCAACTCATCTCACGGATATTATTGTTAAGATATGATTTGACCTAACATTTCTGCAATCATGAACTCAAAGTACAGATTCAACTCATCTCACGGATATTATTGTTAAGATATGATTTGACCAAACATTTCTTCAATCATGAACTCAAAGTACAGATTCAACTCATCTCACGGATATTATTGTTAAGATATGATTTGACCTAACATTTCTGCAATCATGAACTCAAAGTACAGATTCAACTCATCTCACGGATATTATTGTTAAGATATGATTTGACCAAACATTTCTTCAATCATGAACTCAAAGTACAGATTCAACTCATCTCACGGATATTATTGTTAAAATATGATTTGACCAAACATTTCTTCAATCATGAACTCAAAGTACAGATTCAACTCATCTCACGGATATTATTGTTAAGATATGATTTGACCTAACATTTCTGCAATCATGAACTCAAAGTACAGATTCAACTCATCTCACGGATATTATTGTTAAGATATGATTTGACCTAACATTTCTGCAATCATGAACTCAAAGTACAGATTCAACTCATCTCACGGATATTATTGTTAAGATATGATTTGACCAAACATTTCTTCAATCATGAACTCAAAGTACAGATTCAACTCATCTCACGGATATTATTGTTAAGATATGATTTGACCAAACATTTCTTCAATCATGAACTCAAAGTACAGATTCAACTCATCTCACGGATATTATTGTTAAGGTATGATTTGACCAAACATTTCTTCAATCATGAACTCAAAGTACAGATTCAACTCATCTCACGGATATTATTGTTAAGATATGATTTGACCAAACATTTCTTCAATCATGAACTCAAAGTACAGATTCAACTCATCTCACGGATATTATTGTTAAGATATGATTTGACCAAACATTTCTTCAATCATGAACTCAAAGTACAGATTCAACTCATCTCACGGATATTATTGTTAAGATATGATTTGTTGCAATTACATTAAAATAAATTTGAACTAATATTATTAATATTCTTATTATATTTTTATTCAATAGTTTTTCTTTGTTTGCCGCAATTAAAACTAACTAAATTTTATTCTTGTGTTTACTTCATTAACTCCTAACTCCAAACAAAATATTAATATAAATAAGTTTAATAACATTCGCCTTTACCTACAAACTTCAACATGTGATAGTTTTATATATTGTATCTTAAATAAAAATAAAGCACTTCTTGAATATACTTATAATAAATAGTGAATTTGCAAGCGAATGTATTTGATTTAGCGAGTGATAAGTGATGAATGATTAGGTGGGCTAGGGGGTCGGTGTATGCCTGGATAGGTTTAGAGAGTGACTGAATGGATGTATCTATTATTTCGTAGGTTCATGACTGAATAAGTGAGTAAAGAAAGGTGATGGGTCATAGGTGTTTCTACAAATAGGTAAGCGGGCGTAAGTTGTTTCTAGGGATAGGTGGGGTACAAGTGAGGTGGGGTTGGTGAATAGTTCTTTATGTAGGGGCCAAGGATGAGCGTAGTAGGGGTAGTAGGTGATGAATAAATGGGAATAAGGTGAATGAAAGGGATTGATGGTTGGGTCTTAAGGGTTTGAGTTAGTGATTGGCGCACTTGGTAAGTGTGTGGATGGATGTGTTTGTGGTGAGTGGTAGGGTAAGCAGGAATGGCATGAGTAAATGAAAAAGTGTATGTTAGTGAATGGATGAATAAATAAATGAGATAGTAGGTGAGTGAGTTAAGGCTCGGTGTGCGGGTAAATTGGAGGTGGTTGTTAGTGTGTGCTCGATGTTTCCTGTATTTCATAAAAGAGTGTTAGAAACTTTTCTACTTTACTTTGGCCTATAGCTACCACTCAATACTGTGCTTCTAATATAAGAGGACAGGGAGAGGAAATAAAGTTCTGACTTTGTAACCCATTCAGTGTTGGACTCTTAGATACAGTAATGCTTGACAATACCAGTCGTCGTACCTTGAATTCATTTGTTTTCCATACAATTCATATTATTGGTTGGATTTATGTATTTAAAGGGATAATTTTTCTAATCAATCTATGGTTTAGTTTGTTTGTTTTTAAATAATTTACCACTGAATGCCACTGAACACTTGTGAATAAGTAAAGATGTAATCTACATAAAGATTAGAAGATTTAACCAATTGGCAGAATTTGAAAAATATTGCACTCTAGTTAATTTCAATGAGTTGCCGCCAACTAAGACCCAATCTTCCAAGGTCACTTGTATTGCTTCGTCCATTAACTAGGAAATGGAACTGCAGCTGGTACAGATTTTTTTGGAATCCAGTATTCAGGCTTATATGTATTGAAGACAGAAACACTTTTCAGTATTTACTCTTAAACGGATTACAAGTTTAAGGCTAATTCATACTAATATTACGGCCAATGAAATGGTTTTAGACTGTTCACTACCTATGGATGGTTTTGAGGTAAATTTTCTTTTCAGAAATATTATAGTTTCATTTAATATTTTATCAGTAAAAAAAAATATTTTAAATTCTAGTATTATATCAAATTTCACACAATTTTAAACTTATGAATTAAAAACTAAAATATCAAGTTAATTCTAGTTCCTAAAAAAAGAATAAGTTTATAAAAACCGTTGAACTATTAATAAATATCCATACATAATATGCAATCTCCTTATACTATGTCTACCTTCCTATGATAATTGACCATTTTTCAGAACTAACACTTACATAGAGTGTCTAAATGCACCAGTGATTACTTATATCCATAAACAGTTGTTGTAAGCGTGTATAATATTTTTAACAAACGTTTAAACAAGTATTGTAGATTAAATAATTTTTTTTGTTTCCAAAAATGAAAATTTCAAAACCTTCAAGACCTGGTTTTTATCTTGCAAGAGTTTAATCTGACTTCTTAAACAAATACCACCCTAGACATGTACTTGTATGTATTATTGTTTACAGAATTATCCTTCCTTGTGGTTATAGTAAATTAGGAACGTACTTTATTCTTATTTTTTCGACGTATGTCTAATTTAAAAAATTAAAAAGATCTGAGTTAATATTTATCAGTCCCTAGTTTGTGTGGAATGGTAAAACCCAGATATATATTATTCAATACTACTAAGTGTGGAAGAGATATTTTAATGTGAATGACTGTTAACCTCGATCAACCATAAAATGGGCAAATGCCTCAACACAGGGTTGAATGAAAGTTATTTGTGCATTGTAAAGAATTATAGACAAATATAAAATATTGTATTTAAATTATTTTAAATAGACTACTTTCACAAGAAATTTCATACTATTTCAAACTTTCTCAATGAAATTAAAAACTATAACTTCAAGATAATTATAGTTCCTAAAGATAGAATGAGATAATATTAAGCTAAAGAGCTATTATTAAATATGTGTAACTTTGTACATAATTCTGTAGAATTCTTTTACATCATTCATTTACAGAATATTCTTTATTTCAGATTATAATATATTTAAAATACATTTTTTTCTTAATTTGTCAACCTATATCTAATTTTAAGAATTAGAATACTGTCAAATAGCATTTAAATTTTACAAATTGTTTTTAGGGCATAAATTCGATTCCATCGGCCCCAAGTGTGTGTAGAATGGAAACATCACAATTACTGTTCTAGTAATAATAATGCAGATAGAGGGGTTATTTTTGTGTGATAGGCGTTAGGTTTGATCAACCATAAAATGTTCAATGTGGGGGTGAAGGAAGGGGATTTATACACTGTGAAGAATGATAGACAAATATAGAATAAATTATGTTTAATATTTAAAGAATACACAAAATCTGACACCTAACAAACAAACAAGACAGGATTCAATTATGTAAAAAAAAATAAACTACACGCGAAGGAAAAGTTCTGTAAAAAACCTACTCGTGAAATAGCTTCAACAGATTAGAGTTGTTTGTAAGATTTCCAATACTTAGGCAGTTAAACAAGGTACACTGCTAATATGTGTATTTATAATTGCTTTGTTAATTTATTACTAAGCTATGCGTCTGACAGTTTGTGTGCTCAGGTTGTGGCACGGTTTATTGTTTATATTACGTCTACACTCAACCTCTTGTTTTAAAGTGAAATAATTATTGTGGTATTAAGACATTAAGCTTCTAATTTTTTAAAATCATTTTTTTTATGGCTTAAAACCAGTTTTGCTCATTTTCGAAAAAATGCCTCAAAAATAAAATCTAAGTAAATTTAAAAAACTAAATGTTTGTTGAAACAAAGAAATATATTGCAACAAACAACAACAAATAGTATAAACAAGTAACAATAAATATATAACAATAAATAATAATATAATGGATAATAATATAATATAAGACTGTGGCCATCAAAAATTAGCTGGAGACAGGTAAACTGACGACGTGACCAAACGTGATGATATGAAGAAATTAGGACACATTAGGTTACAGTGCATAAATATCTTATTATTAAATCTACAAATTTACAAGAACCAAGTAAAACAAAATTTAATTTAATAAAAATATATGTTAATACTTGCCGTTTTTGGGATGTGCATCTTGACCTTTTTTGTCTATTCCGTGTCTCACAGCATTGAACAGTGCACTGATCTAGTGCAAAACCTTTCTGCTGAAAAATATCAGTTAGTAGTGTATTTTTTCTCAAAGTGTAATAAATAAATAAATAAATAATTATATATATACATATATATATATATATATATATATATATATATATATATATATATATATATATGTATGTATAAAGCAAGCTGGCAGGGCCTAATTTTATATTATAGTAAGTGGGAATTGTTTAAGTCTTGAATATTGTAGATTGGCTGTAGTTGAAAAATCTAAATTGAACTTTTCAGTTTTAGCACCATTAAAGTTAAATTTAATATGTAATCAGTGAGTTTATTTCGTGTAAGAACACATGTAAGAATAGCCTTTACAACTAGAATAGTATTACCAATCTAATAAATATAGATAAGAGCAATTCCCATAAAAAAATAGAATTTAAAAGATAAACTGTAATAATTTAAATACGTTAAATGTATATCTAGACTAAAAATAATAATATAACAAGCACGGTATTGCATGTGATATTCATACAATCATCACAAGTCAAAAATAAATAAAATGAAAATAATTAAAACGATGAATAAAAGGTTAAAAATGATCAATAAAAGCCTATAGATTTATAAACATACCAATATATGTAAATTCGTTGAACAAGAAATGTAAACAAAGATTAAGTCGTATACACTAATTAAAAAAATTGACAGTTTGGCTACACCGTATGCAAGTGTATAAAATGGCAAAGTTGTAACCTAATACAAGCGGTAAACATTACTAGAGTTCCCTCAAAATCTCACTACACACTGGTTTATTAATACATACAGACTAGTTTCCACTACGATGTCGCCTTCGTCAGTAATATGAGTTTGTATGTATGAATAAATTAGTACTTGCTCTCTCTCTCTCTATCTATCTCTATCTCTCCCCTTCTCTCTCTCTTTCTCTCTCTCTCTCTCTCTCTCTCTCTCTCTCTCTATCTATCTATCTATCTATCTATCTATCTATCTCTCTCTTTTTTAAGATCTTGTACTATCAAAAAATACAAAACTAAGTCTAAATATTTACCAAAAAACAACCAAATCAATCCTGCCTGAATACTTCGTAGGTATATTTCAATATAGATAGATAGCAATATTCAATAAAATTATAACCAAATCTATCCTGACTAGATACTTCGTAGGTATATTTCAATGTAGATAGATAGCAATATTCAATAAAATTATAACCAAATCTATCCTGACTAGATACTTCGTAGACGTATTATAATATAGGTAGATAGTAATGTTCAATAAAATTATTCCATATCTATCCTGCCTGAATACTTCGTAGGTATATTTTAATACATTTATATAGTAATAGCCTAGTGTATAAAGTTACAAACTAGACGTGGTTCATTGCGCTGTAGCTTGCGCGCCCGGTTCTCGCTATAGACCTACATACCTTTACAAACTAACATTTAAAATGTGAAAAAAGTATTTTTCCGTATTTTCCGCAGAAATAAAAGTTGATTTTCGTGTTCTACACATTAAAGTGAGTAATTTAGAAACAAACAAAAAATCTTTAACCAACGTCCATATACTATATATTTACCTATTTGTCTTCTTAAAACATTAAGTACGTATTACATTACCAAACTTGTCCAACCTCATTTACTATTTATTTTTTTAATTTTGTAAATT
>JBAIZL010000010.1:13778013-13783013 GCA_036971475.1 Prosapia bicincta | reverse complement strand
TAGTGGTGGATAAAATATTTACAATAGTAATATATAATAACTTCATATATATATATATATATATATATATATATATATATATATGTGTGTGTGTGTGTGTGTGTGTGTGTGTGTGTGTGTGTGTGTGTGTGTGTGTGTGTGTGTGTGTGTACAGATTAAAAACAAGATTTGCAATATAAATAGAATGCATGATGTATCTAATTACGTCTTTTTCATAAACAAAAAGCACTTTAGTCTATGAATTATAAGTAAGTGCTACTATATTGCAGTATATGCTACTATATTGCAGTATATGCTACATATTTTACAAATATAAGTAAGTGCTAGTATAGGTAAGTTGTTAAAATATTCACAAGTATTTTAGTAAAAACTAGTACTGTAGCTCACGTGAAGATGGAAACAACAATTACATATATATATATATATATATATATATATATATATATATATATATATATATATATATATATATATATAGAGAGAGAGAGAGAGAGAGAGAGAGAGATGTGTGTGTGTGTGTGTGTGCGTGTACAGTAAATACAATGTACTGCGTATGAAATACGAGTCTCTCGTACATATATCTCATGATATACATCTTTTTACAGTTTCTTTTAAACATTTTCTATTTAGCATTACTCTATGATTATAAAAGGAAAAAAGACTGGTAAATTTACACTTTACACTCCCAAATATTCCGAATGAGTTTATACCTTTTTTTCGTTTAAAAACATGGAATCCAGAAGGTTTTATATGCAAATTAATATCATAAGATTATTGAAGGGAGAGAACTGAAAAAGTTAAGAATATATGATTATAAGAGAAGCAACGACAATGGGCAATCGTTGAATTTATTAACAAAAATAAAGTTTTGGTATAAATACAATTTCTAAAACCATGTGAGACACTATCTAAGTTTTAGTTCTATAGAAGAAAAAATATAACATTATTTTGTGATTAAAAAAACGTATTTATACGTGTCTGGAATCGAAACCGGAACGCTTTTATTTCTTGGATAATTGCGGTAATAATTACAAAAAAAAAGTTTGTTGTAAAGAAATCAAAATAATCATACAGAAAGATTGTACATTGTAGTGCGGAAAAAAGTGGAAAATATTTAACCTAACGGAATCCTCCTGACAGAGGCGCCATGCTTAGGAACGGATGTATACCACTTCTTCCGTACATGTCCGCCAATTACAGAAAGACAAGGGTTGTTAACAAAAACTTAATAATATATTCTGCAAAACGTCCGTTTCTAAGCAACAACTATAAATTTGGGTTTTGTCTTTAGTAGTTCATCGAATCACTAACAGATTGCGCTTCTACATGATTTCGCACGAAATGAAGTATTAAAAAACCTAATATGTAACGCATCAAATGACATGAACATATTTTAAATATTGCATACGTAAAATACGCATTCAAGGGATTAAAATTGAAAAACAACGTAAAATTAGACATAAAAATTAGGTACATTTATACATTAAAATTTTTGTGAGTGTCACCTCTATAAATAGTTTTATTAATAAATAAATAACTCTATAGATCAATAGTTTTTTTTTAAATAATTGAATTCAAATCAGTGTAATTTATGACCTCATGGACAGCCATTGTTGTTAGTTGGGAGTTTTAAAAATTACTAGAAATAAATCAATTTTTGTTTGTTTAATTCTGTAGTGGCTATATTTAAACTAAAAACAAAAATTTGTTAAATATGGGTTTGGCACTATATAGGACCACTATAATACGTCTTCTTTTAAAGCCGTTTTTATAAACAGTATATTGCCAAGTTCTCCGGAACCTCTGCGCACATCCCGTGTAACAAGCGTGCTACTGAATTATAAATGTATTCATTCCTTGATGGAAAAGCAAAGAAAAGCACCCTAAGCCTAGCATGCCTTATTCATACCCCCTCACTTCGTCCGGTGTATCAACACGTTTCCAGTGCTTTGTGTTTGTTTCGTGGTAGTTTGTTCAACCCGAATCAGCCGCCAAGTCATACTGATTGCGTCATCAGTGATGTGACCAATCCTCCGGGTTAATAAATCGTTTTCATGATATTGTTTCAGGTTTTCACGCTGATGATATGTAGGGGACAGGTTTTGGATAAGTAAGCACAATAAATATAGCCGTAAGTAGCGTCTAGACGCTGCAATAGTTGCCCCCTTTCTTCGCAGGGACCAAGTCTTTATAGTTTCATCTACCTAAGACCAAGTCTATATATTTCTAATAATAGCTATAAAACAATGTTCTAAATAATAAACAAATATTTTGACTCATATTTACCTCATATTTGTTGCCTTCTGATGATGCTAACTGTATTAGCGAAATGTACATAAAGGTTGTGTAAATATTTGTAGCAAAGATTTGCAATTGTTTATTGATTATAAATAAGCTACTGGTTTCTCTATTGGTTTTTATAAACAATGTTCTGCAAAGCAAATTATTCTTTCTATTGAATAATATTATTGTAATAAAAATAGATTCATAATAATTGTTGCATGATTCAATCTCAAAAGCGAACTACGTGCTTAAAGCTTTTGTGTTGTGTTTCTTGCCTGTGTCTATTTCTTTTTAAGCCTGCACAATGAGCTTACTGTACATAACACAACTTACGTACTGTACTGTACTATTTTAAGGAACTTACAGTATATAATGCACTTATGCAATTTTCGTCGACCAACTCCAAGCGCATGACCAACACCCGCGCCCACTACAGGGTAAGAAATTTGTTACGAGCCGTTCGTAGCCGAAGTTACGAACGCTGTGCATTGCTCGCCAAATTCTGCCAGTGGATAAATCCCTGGACTTAAAACAAAAAACCTAACTTGCTGAGAATTAACCCTTTGGGTGAGACTTCCCGGGGAGGGGTTCTTTTGAAAGGCATATAACCGGAGAAATGACCATCTTTGTAGGATAGTGTAAGAAACTTGTTTATATGAAAACTCAATATGTTTGCAAGTTCGTAAAAAAAAATATTTATCTTTTAAAAATACATTTATTTATTTGAATGTGCATGGCACAGTAAGCACTACATTTTACCCAGAAAACCCTATCAATTTAAAACAATTTAACATTGATAACATCTTACTTGCTTATATTATTTTATCAGAAAAATTTACCAATTAATTATTAATTTGAAATTTGTTCACAGTCAACAAGAATATAGCAAAATGCAAAACCTTTCCCAATTGATTTTTTATTATATATTTAAATCTAACCCTTCCAATTTAAAACATTTATACATAACAAAGTTAAAAACTATTTTCATAAAAAGAAACCTCAAAACAACTAACTACAGGATTAAACTTTATCTCCAACTCATTTACCAAAATCTTTGAATTTAAACTATTTAATCTTTAAACAATTTAAACCTTTACTTTAAATCAAAAACAAATCTTAAAACTTTATTTTAACCCTTCTTCTAACTGGGAAAGTTTTACCCTTTTGTACATTCCAACGACTTGTGATTATTAACATTATTTTACCAATTAGTTTCTAACTATCACCTGAAATTATATTATTTTCACAAATTATAATTTATCAAACTCCTCTGAAATAGAATCCATGTTATAAACTTACAAATGCACCTATTTAACGCTATAAGCTTGTCATCTGAATTAATTAATAACTCATATTTATATTTAACAATGTTGACTCATTTACTGAAAGAAAAACCCATATTTATTTGAAAAATTAAAACCCAAAGTTTCAGCAAATTATATGATTGAATCTGATATAAAACATTTTTATAGTTATAGAAAATCATTTAACACATTTACAAAATCCCTTATTTAACCCTTTTACTAAATGAATCTTTTATCCCTTTCCTTTTGTTAAATAATGTGCATTGACATTTAATTAACCTTTACAACAATGTAAATAACACAATTTCTGAAGGAAAATTGTATTTTCATAAACTTTTAATTAATATTTATCAAACAATAAATTTAGTTAATAAAAACAAAACCATACTATTCAATTTAAACTTGCAATACCTTTTTATATATCTCTTTTTTGAAATACAAAAAAAAACATCTTATTATTTATATATATATAAATTAATACCAAAACAAAACAAATTATTCCTTACATCTAAAACATGAACCAAAATACATATTATTTATATGAACAATCACTAGACCCACTTAATCCTATGAAAACTCATAGTTGATAGTTATATTTTTCTCTTTACTAAATCTCAACTTTAAAAAATTTAAAATTTATTTTAAAATTATATTATCCCCATATTTCCTTTATTATTTGTTCCTTACAACCCTTTCTTAATTTAAACCAAAATTTCTTATCTCAAATTAATGTAATTTATTTTTATTTGTTAATAAATTTACCTCATATAATTTAAAAAACAACCATTGATTTCAATCTGTATTATTTATACCCAAAAATTTATTTTATAAAAATTTGAAATTTCGATGTAACCCTTTTTTAAACAAACAGAAAATATTATTTTAATTCTTATTAAAAACATTTATATTTAAAACCAAAAACGATTTATTTAAAATTGTAATTTACTAAATAACTCCTTTTAACAAAAACAAACATTTCTTTTAAAGTCCTTTCATTTCTTCAAATGCTACATAGTAACGCTTGACCTTCCAGTCAGCCGATGTAAATAAACAATCTTACTGGCGGCCATCTTGAAACATAGAACTTGATTTTTACACTTTTAAAATACAACTATTTTTTAACTTTCTGTTAAAAAAAATTTTGTGTTCTTTCTACTAATTTTGTTTGTTAATAAGTTTGAACATATTTGTTTTCAATTCAATTTATTTCAAGTTTAAACCCTTTAAGAATTTATTATTTCAAAATTACATTTTTAAAATATCTTTTTAGAATTTAAATGCTATACTCTAACATGAGTCTTGCGCCATTTTGTCTCTTTTATCCCCACCCTTAAACAAAGCCATCCGCTCCTATCTTTTAATTTAAACAATTTGAAATCTACTATTTTTAAATGAGTTTAATTTAATGAACAA
>JBAIZL010000010.1:13768013-13770513 GCA_036971475.1 Prosapia bicincta | reverse complement strand
AAAATGCACGGCACGAAAATAAGAAATATTTTGTGCAAAACCGTGTTGTTTTTAGGACAATAAGAAATAACAGTGACCATAGTAAGTTGTATTACTTCTCATCGCACATAGATGCTCATTAATGTGGATCACATTGTATCATAGAAAAAGCAAATACTATTGTCCTTTTTGTCTCAGTATTTATTCTTTTTTCATGTAATATTAATATCACAAAATTATAGAATATGGTAAGTTACCACAAACCAATGTTACCAGGTAGCTGACACAACTCTCTCCCATCAATACAAAACATAAAATGTTATATTTTTAATATAATTATAGAACTTTCAAATTATCTAATTACATACATTTTTATTAGAATATAAAAATGTAATTATTTACATAAGTTAATATCAATTTACTGAAGAAATTCGTAGTAATATATGCATACAGGAACAAAATCCGCGATCCTCGTACAGGTAAAGCCTGGAGTACTCGGCAAAAACGTGATGCGCAGCGTTTAAAAAACTTTTCACTTTACCACTTTACTAGCAGCAAACCAAGGGTACTACGAACATGAGATGAAAATAATAGTAAAATCCAACTAATTATCTGAAACTTTTACGCTTACAAAATCTTTCTAACCAACATATAAGAAAAAGTATCGCTTACTAACCTTTTTATGTTACTTAAAGTACAACTCTAATTAAATGTATTTTTTTAACGTTCTTTCAAACAAAATATTAGTTTTATGGTTTAATATTCTGAATGAGGAAATTAGGTTGCTTATACCTACCAAGCTCCCCCCCCCCCTCTAAGGGATTTAAACCTTGATTTAGGTGAAAGTTTTTATTAACTTTTGCAGCGGCGCAGCATGGTATTGAAGAAATTTCCCCCATCAAATATGGCGATTTCGGCTTCACATCTCCCGATATCTATTTCATAGACGACTACTATATTTGTAACAAGTGCACTGTGGTTCATACAAACCCGGCAGATACATAGACAAACTTATCAGAGACAACATGATCTCTAACAAGCACACATACGTATGCAATGACATAGACCTCATCCACAACATGCTCACAGCAATCGCAACTCCAGGAAAACTCACCCAAGATATCTTCCCACTCACTAAACTCATATCATAAATTCTACCCACAAAACGATGGCCTCCCTATGGGTTCCCACATCTCAGACAGCCTACCTGAAATATTCCATCACCATATCGTAAAATAATACATTCTGCAGAGCAACAAACATACTGACAAAATAATATACTACCATAGAAATATAGGCGACATTTTACTATTAAACAACGGCAATAAACTGTAAATCAAACAAACACACAATGAGATCAACACCACATACCAAAATCTAACATTTAACCTCGAATTAGGGGACAATAATAAAATAAATTATCATGTTATTAATACAAATTTATAATTGTTTTATTAATAAAAATACATTATTATTTTATTCATAAAAACAAAGTAATAAGTTCATACAGGGTTGCAGATATACCAATTTGTCCGCGATTGCTTTTAGAACAATCCAAACGTGTTATTTATGATTTGCCATAACTCCTTATTAACGACCTTATTAAATAATTAGGGCAAGCAGAAATTATTTATTTCGTTAAATAATCGATTCTCTACCTCCAATATCTTTCAGCAGTATTTTTCAATTTCAGCAATATCTTTCAATTGTCACATAAATCTACATCGTCCGATATATTTCGCAAGAATAATGCGAGTAAATGGTACTGCGGGTTAAATGACGATTGTTGTACAAATATCCTCTCGATTAGGTATTTCGCGCTCAAAAAACATTTTTTCAAAGTCGCTCTAACCTAAGTAGCAGAGCCAGTATAACCATGTAAAGTGTGTGTGCTTTTGTGTACTAACTATTCAGGAAATATGTTTTGTTAAATTAATAATTGCTAATGGTGATTTTGGTTTTCATTGATTATTCTATTACTCGCATTAAACAAACTGTTTAGTTAAAGATATGGATGTATTTGTTCGCATTTAAATCTTATATTACTCTTAATAGTTATTGATAATGCGTATTGAATCGCGAGTAATAATTTATTACCTTTCGTTTCTAATGGCATCATTAGTGAGTTACAAAGTGACGCCATCGAAGGGATGATGACAATATTGGCTTCGAAATGAGCTTGAGGAGATTCATTTTATAATTTTAAGTCAGTGTATATTAATAATGAATTATTGCCATCACTTCATAGGATAAGCTAAAATTACAATAAAATTGCGTAAATACATTGGAAATATGGGAGTGGAGGACTCACGTCTGTAACAGGTTTGTAACATTATCCTTCTTGGGGTCCTGGATAAGGACCAGAGTGTAGAGAAAGGACCAAGCTGAAGGCCACACTTGGGGCAAGCGCGAGAAATAGCAGTTGCCGAATGTATTCACCCGAGAAGCAATAGTACAGGTGGTTTTGCTTACAGCCTTCAGGTGCCTTAGGTTACCATGGGAACTAAGTCCGAAGTAAACA
>JBAIZL010000010.1:13755513-13763013 GCA_036971475.1 Prosapia bicincta | reverse complement strand
CAAAGAAATATTTTATATTTTTTACGTTTTTAAAATAATGATAAGGTATACTATTAGTTACTTTATATTTAATAATTAAAATTAATATAATTAAAGTAAGATAACCAATGCGTTAAAACAGCTGTTCTACCACGTAATCTATAACATAAAATCAGATGTTTTATGAAACCATATAGTGTATTATCACATTTTAAATCCAATGGGACGGAGTAACTATATTGCATACCTTGCCCCTTTTTTGAAAAGTGTTTCTCTTATGAAAAAATAAACTAATTCCTTAAAATTAGTAATTGAATTATTATTTGAAAAAATTAGAACATAAAGCGTCATCAACTGCAATTTTTAAAACATCTGAACTTGAGTGGATGGATAAAACATATTTTATTACCGATTGAAAAGTGGTATAAGATATGTATAGGGAAAGTGTGAACTAATAGAAGGATTTGAATAGCTATGCATGGGAGCGCTTTACTTCCATATAAATGTTTTGTCTACACTAGCCTTTATAACGCATGCGCACAATGTAAAAGTACGCTTTTTGGTATTTAGAATAAATACGTAGCCTCAGTTAGATATTATTTCGCCACGGCCACCCAAATATACACTGGAGACTGAATAGTATTGACTATTCACCGGTCATACCTTTTAGTAACCCCACTTGGACTCAAATATTTCGCAAGTTTTACAAGGTTTGATGTATTAAAACTCTGTCTCTGTATTGTGCTGGTTTAGGTCTAGTTGTGAATTACTTCTGTTCTTATTTTATAATAATTTCTAGAAGGTTATTCCGGATTGTCAGCTTCCATGCTTTCCATAAAGGCGTAATGTCTGTATCTATCTGGTGTCTTCTGAGCTTCCCTTTAACATTTTATCAAGTTTATGTCAGCAACATTCGCAGAGCTTAAAATATAATTCTCTAACTGAAAGTCATGATCTAACTTATGTTTTCAGTTTTGTTAGGAAACGTAGTTGCAATACCTTACGTAGGAGCAAATCTATATTTAGATAATTTTGGAAAAATTAAAACATTTATTTAATCTCATGACTATACAGGTGTGTGTGTGTGTGTGTGTGTGTGTGTGAATGTGTGTGTGTGTGTGTGTGTGTGTGTATCACATAGGCTTATATAATACATGTATTTGAAGTGATACCATTTTTAATAAAGGTCAAAGCACCCTTAAAATTTTCGTATTAAAAATAAAACTTATTGAGATTCTCCTAAACAGTTTTCAGCTCTCTCTATGAAATAGCAATTTATATTTTACTTTGTGCCCTTCAAGGTTACCTAAATTACACCCGTCTTGTTTTAACTTTAACTCGCAGATTTATAACTCAATCTCTGCACTGTGTCTTACTTTTAACTATGTTTAGATGCTACACTGTGAACGTTAACAGAGAACGACCACAAAGTGGTGTTTGTTATGCTTCCAACGAATAACTGTATCAAAGGTTATTTACTCTAGAATTTCTTGCGTGTTTCCATGAAACTCTGCTACAGCTTCTACGTCATTCCAAGTGACTACAACGCTTAATTTGGAGCTTGAGGCGAACGGTGTTGGTGTGTTGTGCGGTAGTCGGTTCAAAATATTAATAACAAGTCCGGTTGTACCTCAACCTCTAGATCTGGGTTGTAGGAAAACCTAGGCTTTCTTTAGTACAAGGGCAGGTACTAGGAAGGGACCTATACTCTGTCTGGTTCGAAGGTGTCTTTAACCTAAGGAAGATCGTAATAGTTGCCTGGAACTGTAGACGGGGAAACAGTATGGCTTGCGTAGGAAGGGATATCTGACCTAATGAATATTACCAATGAGTATACCTAATGAATATTAACAGTTTTCTTTTATAACTGTATAAATCAACAATGGGAAAATGTTTAATTTTAATAAATAGAACCTCTATACCACAAATAACGTTTTCATTTGTTCAATAGGTTACGTTTAAATTGCATAGGAATCATCCTCAGATGTAATTTACAAAACAAATCACTTCATTACAGGAACTTTGTTTTGTAAAGTTACCTCTGAGGATGATTGTTATCGAAATGTTCATTAGGTATTAAATAAATGAAAAAGTTATTTTTTGGTATAGACGTTTTATTTATTTAAAATAATTTTTGGTTTTCATTCTGGAGTGACAAACGGCGTATGATTTCCCAACCAACATTTATTTTTAGAATAGTTTATTTTACAAATATTCTCTTTAATATTTACTAACTGCTTTCCTTCCTCTACCGCATTTATGACTTATGACTTTACCCATCAACACAATTTTGAATGGATGATTTTGAAGTTCTTTTAAATATGCTCCTTATATGCTTCCTTAAACAAGCTTCTTTTGAAATATGTTTAATCTATATTTATAGCTAATTTAAAGGTATGTTAAAATTGTTCCTTTTTTAGCAAAGAGACTTCACTGTCTTAAAAGAACATTTCAGATACCAGCCGAGATAATCCTATTTAAAGAAGTTTAAGACAAGACCCTAATGTCCTATATTGGGTTAATGTTGCATTTAGGAATGCTCATTTTAAGCCTATATCAAAACACCTAGGTTATATAGACAACAGTATATATTTTTATTTATCATGGGAAACATTTCCTCTTATTCAATTGAAATTTCTTAAAATCATAAACCTAAAAACAACAGTTTATTAGCCCCTTGGAATCGCATGAATAAAATATGTACATTTTTCCACCAGAAATTAAATATTAATTCTGTGGCCACTATCGGATGTAACATTCCTCGAAACATATTTTATTAAGAATAATCCTGAACAGATTGTTTTACTAACATTCTCCTTAAAAATAATGATAAAGAAACTGTTAACAATTGTTTCCTGCCCCTAGAACGTTGTTGACATTATTTTAGCCCGCAATACAATACTCTTCATGGAGCTGAATCTTAAACACATTTTATAAATCTTCTCTATACATATAGTGAACCTAAATTTATAGTCAAATGCAAATTTAGTTATTACTGTTCGCGTTTTTGTAGAGACGTTCACTGCGGTATTAAAAGAACATTACAAATAACCTCTGAAACATCCCTATCTAAGGGTGGCTTAAGACAAGAGCCTAATCTCCTAGATTGGGTTAGAAGTTATCGTAAGACAGGAAAATATAGGACCGTACCCACGTGACTAGTGTATATATCACGTTAAAGTAAATGTTTTCAGCAGACTGTAAAGTAAAACAACAAACAAACAAGTAAGCGTATAATTAGTTGAGTTTAGTGTTAAATTCTTGGCTCGTTCCTTCATTGGTTTTACGTTGTCCGACTTGGCCAAACACCCGTCGCGCCGGGTACAAACAGTTTTACGGCCGTGTTTTCGCGCCCGCATTGGTCAGCGTAAATGTAGCACCCGTTAATTGCAAGACGTACAGTGGGAAAATGTTAACGCTACATGCACGAGCCTTGCGCGAGACTGTTTAGCTAGAAATAGGTAGTAAGATTTCTTTCAAATGTCTAGACAAAGTATTCTCCTTAAGAAATACGCACTTAATATTGTGTGTCCTCGAATTATCGACAGTACAATCAATATTGGCGAGAGAAGATATAATTCGTGATCCAAAAAGTCACGACCAAAATAAAACTTGTGGTGACGCATCACAAAATGTGACATTTTTAAAAAAATACAAAATCACTTTGCTTTAACACAGAAACAAAATTTAGTAATTAAACATTTTTAAATGGAAAATAGCACTATACTACAATATAGCTACATTACAATCTATCCAACTAGAATGGATTTGTTTCTTTTTAAATAATGTTTACTAATACACAAGGTAAACAGTTTTAAGTTAAACACGGCCTCCTTGTTTTTGCATCGATGTAGAAACCTATACACTAATGGAAGACACTCCAATTGTCAATCATTTTGCTTATCTTAGCACTAAAAAAGCACATATCATATTTAGTTTCTTGATAAGACACTGGGTTTTTGGTAAAAGCAAGATACTAAGTTATTAAAAACTTGGTTTTTTAAACCGAATGGGTTTTATATTCCTCTAGGGTTTAGGATTTTTACATTCTGAAGGGGGAATGGGAGCTGATTCATACCAAAAGGGAAACATTAAACGTTATTTTTCTTCGTTCTAACGCTCAGAGACAAAAGTTAACAACAAAGGGTTAAATACGTCTAATTTTATAAACTTTCCAAATATGAAAAGTGGCTAAAGAACAAAGTTTTGAGTACACATCCTGTGTATTTGGTGTATCAAATTATAGACTTGAAGTAAACAACCAGGTATGTAAAGCAAACTTTAAATGTTTATTTTCATAAAATAAAATTCCACAAAGAATTAATTATTCTGAAGGACTTTTATAAAAGTGGTTTAGGAAATTCATTTTCTGTTATTCTGTCATCAATACATGCCACGTTTAGCCCACTTAAGGCTTGATATTAATTCAATATTTATTTTCTTTATCATATAGTCAACTAAAAATCTATTTTAATCCTCAAGAGTATAAAGAAGACATAATCCTCCAGGGGGAGGGGTATTACATTTCTCCACGCATCTTTAACTCGCGTTTAGGGGTGATTAATTGATTTATTACTGTAAGAAAATAAAATAAACCATTATAATCCAAACGACATATAAAATATTTGTACTCTTATTATAATAATTTTATTTCATATTTATTTTTACGGACAGCTGATGCTTCCCGTTCTCTAGTTACTCATAGCTATAGCTTTGTTTTTTCCTATGCAGTATAATATCGTTATGACATTTGCATATTGTGAAAATAGTTATTATTTGAGCTGTTAAACATATTTTGAAGTGATATATTTCGTAAATTATTTATTTGGGAATTTTTTAATCGCTCCTCTCAATTATATCTTTAAGGTGGAAAAATTATATACATTTTTCATATCCTATATCGAGAAATCCCAGGGTTTAGAAGCTACGGAAAATAAATTTTATGTTTATGTTCTTTAAAAAAATCATCCGATAGATTTTGAGTGGCAGAAGAAGGATTTAATTCGCGCCATAAGCACAAGCAATGGCGGCTGGTGCCTAATACCTGAGGTGGTTACAGATCATAAGACTGTTAGTTATTTGAACGCAAAAAATCTTAACCACCAAAACATAAAGGGCTGTTATAGGAAAAATAAATAGATACTGTATAATACTTTGTGATTTATTTTATTGGTAATCTATTGGCAATTTTCATTTTTTTTTTACATCGGATCTCAAGTCATGGGTTTATTTATTAATAAAACAATCTTAATTCAATCTTATCAGTGATTGTCAACAACCTCGGAGCGGAGCGGATAAGCATCATTTCGGAAGGAGCCAATTATAACCGAACACTCCCGAGGTTGCAGACCACTCGTTACCTAAGGAAGTCTTTTTTCCATTAGATGTGACGTTACTGGGTGTTGGAGGTTACCTCGCAAGACTCTTCGCAACGGTGTCTGCGCTTCTGACATTTTTATCATTATTTATAATCATGCATCATGTTAAATGATGGAAAATTACTAGTAACAATCTACGTATTGATCTTTAGTTTGGAGGTTGCACAAGTGAATCGTGAGCCGTGCAAATCACTAATTAATATTTTTTAATACAGATACCAAAATTCAACTGTGCATAAAGTATCCTTTGTCGGGGCAGAAGAAATAAAAATACAGACAATGTGTTATTTAACTAAATCTTCCATGAATGCGAACTTGGGATTGGTTGAAGGGTGCAGTGATTAATATGTCTTTCCATTCTAAAACTTCAGCTAAAATATGTGTATCTACTCGAGCAGACGTAGTTTTTATTAGAATGTTTGTATATGTAACCATTCACGCCTCTGTGGATATTGTTCCCCCCCCCCATTTATTCTTCCCAGTAATAAATTTATGCACTGACTGGAGGCGCCTTTTAATTTATGTGGCGAGAAATGTAACTACAAATCAAGTGGTAGACAATTGCCTTTATTTTGTATTTAGTTTAAGAAAAGCTTTAATATAAAAATACCGAAAAATTAACCTTAGCAAAGACGATTTAGTTTATATTTTAATTTCCTGTATTGGCCCACACTCTCCTGAAATATATCTTGTACAACTTTCCAAGCGGTATTAAAATAGGTTTTTATTCATTCAATCAAGTTCAGATACATGGTATATAACCTATAATTGATGGCATTTGATGTTAATACAGTTTTAAAAATATTTTAATAATTAAATTATAAAAATTGTAGGGTCAAGCCAGATTCGAACTGAGAATCTTCATGCTCAAACTCTGCTGCAACTTGGCACTGCGCCAACTTAACAATACCTAAAAATATATGTCTCAAAGATGTATATGAATTTTTCTCCATTTTAGTTGTAGTCGAAACCTCCATTGTACAGCCTTAAACTGTTGCCATGGTTACCACACAATATCATAAATAGTCCTCTAGGGTAGTTAAAATAAAATTCTTCTTTTGTAACCTCAGTAGAAATTTTGTTAAATTACTTGTTCAAATGAAATATACATAAATCGTTTTACAGTAAATCAATATCAATATGAAAAGAAGGTATAACGTCTGGTTTTTCATTCAATAACAATTTATGTGTTACGGTGTCTATTTTTTGAAATCTAATAACATTGTTTTTATGGGAGAATTATTTGTACTGACTGATAAATTCTTTCCATCGCAGGAATCGATACAGTTTCTTTATCAGAGAGGTATATAGTGAACGACCTGGAGGTACATACAAGTTTAACATATTGCATACATTCTTTTTCCTTTTACAATATTTTATGTGCAAATCTGAACTAAATAATAATTCTTGATTTGAGTGTAGACAATGCTTTATAAATAAATACCAATCTCGTGTGTTGTAATGTTTACAGTTGCCAAAACAAGCAATGATCGACAGCAAACGAGACACTATAGGTTGACTCTACTAACAGTTGGCAAGTTTGGTGTGGCCAGCAGGTGCTGCTCTCTCTAAAACTGTGAGTGCTACTGTTTATTATGACGTCAAGTAGTAAGTTCCTATATCACACTACAACCATGATGCCAATTTAAAGACAATTTTTAAAAGTAATGCTAAAATAAAAATTACTTACCGAATTACTCAACTACAGATTGTGGAAATTTACTTTTCATTTTTACTTTTATTTGTTCATAGACACAAATAAATTAGAAAATTAATTTTTATAACTCAATATCAACATAAATCGAATTATTTACAGAGATAAAACTGAAAAAATTAAACACTATATACCCTATTATTTTTAACTTTAATATCTCTTTTGAATGTAAAACACGTAAAAGAGACATTTTGTTTTTCACCAGTAATTAACTTCCTATCATGCATGTATTATAACTTTAAAATATTCGGTCATGAAATCCACTCAACCGTCAATTTTCCCAACCAATTTCAGACTATACAACAAATCACTTATATAAGTGCGTGTCCGTGTGCGTGCGTGTGTGTGTGTCTGTGTGTGTGTGTGTGTGTGTTTGTGTGTGTGTGTGTGTGTGTGTATGTGTGTGTCTATTTGTGTGTGTGTGTGTTT
>JBAIZL010000010.1:13743013-13753013 GCA_036971475.1 Prosapia bicincta | reverse complement strand
GACTTCTTCGTAAATATATTGATTCGCCATTTTATAGAAGCTGAACCAATTTTCCAGCTTATTGTGTGCATTGTTATGTAAATATCTGTTGAGTGTTTCCAACTGCTTCGTACAACATAAAATGCACGCTAATAGTAATTTGAATAAGTAGCGTCAATCGATATTTATTCTATGCAAACTCTATTTATATAGAATTTTATATTATTTCACTTAAAATAATAATGTTTCAGTTTAATTGTTCGGCTATGTTTTAGAGAAATGTTTTATGTATTTCTTCATTAAATTTTGCAATTGTAAATGGTAATATACGAAAAAATAAATATTCTTAAACATAGCTCAATGCGACGCTGAAATAATATTATTTTTATAATTTATTTGGAAATAAGTGTTGATTTTATTCGCGTTCCGATATTCTAATCCACAGATGCAAATTTTCTAATTTTATATTAGGAAAGTAACTTGTCAGGCTGTTAGGAATGCAAATAAATGCAAGAGCGACCAGGAAAGTAACTACAAACATCTGGGAAATGTCGCGCTTACAGAAGTAAACCTTTTTATATTATTTCTAATTTTACTTACAACTAAAACTAGTAAAGGTTTTGCATTAGCACATTTAGCATCTGGGTTAACTTAAGAAATTCTTACGTATTAAAAGTTTAATAACATACTTCATGAATTAATTCTTGGTCTAGCCACATTCGCTCATACCCGCTGAATGTGGGATTCCTATTTGATCAGGTAAGCAACTATCTTCGAACCTTACTTTCCCCAATGTGTTCAGTAACATGGGGTCTGCTATTTACCTTCCTTGCTTACATCTGTAATTAGCCGTTACGAAAGGATTTTAGAATTTTTATTTTACAATTCGGCACCAATACTTACACGAGGGAGATTAAATGTGGTAAATTCGTTTTACTAGTTATCCCGCTTCTCAGTATTAAAGGAAACAAAATATAACTCTTTAAAACTATTAAATACTAAAAAACAACACAATATTTCTTTATTATTTTAACCTTGGAAATTTTATGCAAACTGATTTCTACCGTAAAAACCGGTAATATAACAACCAGAGGAAACGGGACCACGATCCTTTTAGATTGTTACCACAAACCTTTAAATGAACTAACCTCACCAAACATTGGTAGAATAATAATGGATTGTTGAAAACTACTTTAATAATAGCCTAACTCAACAAAACTTCACTCAAACTAATCTAGAAAAAACAATACCCCCTTGCTTCCACTGTTTAAACTAACTTAACCTAACCTAAATTACATACATGACCTCAAGGGAAAACCGCCAGAAGCAGGCATCAATGGAGCGACGTTTCGAAACGCGTCAGCAGTCTTAAGTTGTTATATTTTGCATTCACTTCATTGAAAATAACATTTTTGTATTAGGATGATCTTACTCCACACTTTGCAACTCTCCTCTAGATCTTATCGTTTCTCTTTAGACCTACAGCTAGTTATCTATCTCTAGCCGTGCTCTACTACGGTGAGGCCACATGAAGTTAGATAATTACTTTTCCGTAAAGTTACAATGGCATTTTATAACTGCATTTTGCCCTAATTCTTATGAAATATAAACACACACGCACGCCAACACACACACTCTCTCTCTCTCTCTCTCACACACACACACACACACACACACACACACACACACACACACACACACACACACACACACACACACACACACACACACTGCAACGGGCCTTTCTACTTACTATCTATACTCAACTATTCTTATTTTTACTTCTTTTATTTATTTACTCCTTACCTACAACTTATTTATTTCCTTCAATAATTCAATCACTACCTTTTTCTATTTCCACTATTATTCTTCTACCTTCGTCATTCATATTTGTTTATATATTATTCTCCGAGACCCCTTACCTGGCAAAAATTAGGACCTACCTTTCCTAATACCTAGTTGATCCTGTCCGTTCTCCTATGTCTCCCTAATACTTACCAGTCGCCCTGCAATGGTAGAATGACCTAGGAGGAATTTTGGTCAGTCAACCGAAGCCTGTAACATCCTTGCCTAGATCTCCTAGGAATTAATTCCTAGATTTCGTATGGAAAACCAAATAGCGGAGTATTTCCTTATACTAGCATAATACTCGGGGTGGGGTGTCTGCTATTTGAGGCGTTTGGTACTTGGAAACCTATTGGTAAGAAACTGTGAAATTGTTGTCATTTAGTTAAATCATAACTAATGACAGCTAATTGGAAAATCAAATTTTTTTTTATTTATATGGTAGTAAAGTATGCACACATTTACAGGCATTAATTATTTATTTAATCTAGCACCTAGACCCCTAACACAACATCATCAAAATAATTAAATTTTATCTTGAATATCTGTAGTAAATTCATATCAATTAAAGTCTATTTGATGATTAATTTGTTAGATAATTTATGTGTTTTAATTATTTATAAAATTAATATTATTCACTAAAGAATTTAATATTTGCAGAAAAATTAAAATAACTCCTTGCTACACCTTGGCTATATTCTCTTTATAAAACAAATTAAAGTAACATTCTTCCTGCGTTTGCTTAAATTTTTCCCAGTGAGTTTTATATAATATAAGAATACTTGAAATTATTTATATATATTTTAGCGTTTAATTTATATTAAACTCCCCTTATTAAATATTTAATTCTTCACTTCTTACTCAATTCCCAATAAAATCTTACTTACTCATCAATCATAGCATATTATTATATAATTTATAATTATTTTATTATAATAAATAATTCTATTCCCCTCTGTATATATTTGCTAAAGATTTATCATTTTTTTGAATGAAAATATATTATGTTTTATTAGTATTTACGTGAAATATCTTTCTTTATATATCTTCTTATAGGTATAACCTTAATAATTTAAAATATAATAAATTTCTATAATTTTATATTTGAACAATTTTAAATGAATTTAAGTAAAGCCAAATCTGTTCTAGAAATTGTTTTTTTTTAAATTTAACAAATTTACTCAAAATTATTCTTTAAGAAGCAAAGTTAAGCATGACTGGATTGGACTTGCCTTTGAAGGAAAACGTCATCTTCATTCGCATGTTTTTGCCAGCAATTGGATGCTGATCCCGCCCGGAATGGTTTAGGAATGTTCCATCTCCTCTCCTGTTTTCTTGCGATGAGTCTCTCTTCTCCAGATAGTTAGTTGCATACTCCAATCTCTTCTTCTATCCGAATTTAATAATTACAAGTGAAATACATATTATAAATTACCCGTTATCTGTTAATTTTTAAAACTTTATCGTTCCGTTCGTAATGACTCTACCGCGGTAATTTTACATTGATAAATTTGTACTAACATTATAGTTCCTGGCAAGGCTAAGGATTAACTCTTTAGCCCGCCAGGATGATGTCAAAGAAAACTTGAAAAGAACACCTGCTCCTATATCTTCTCTGCCTGGTGTCTCGAATCCAATTCTTCCCATTCAACTCTCTCAATGAACTAACCAGCATTTGGCATCCAGAACGCTCTGTCCCACTCCTACCTTTAACTTCTTTGACTTTGATCTTTGCGATTAGTTTGTAAAATCTTTTAAAATGATTTGGCTTTACCGTAACTATTTGTTTTATAATTATTATTCCTTTAGTCTTGTTGCATTTTATTTGAATATTTTTTTATTAAAATTTATTTTTTAAATTATTTAATAAATTTCGGCTTTCAAGCCTTCAAACAGCATTTTTGCCCGTTTGAACACACACACACACACACACCCTCCCACGTACACACACACGGGCGCGCGCACATACACACACGCGCGCGCGCGTTTGTTTACTTTTCATGTAGGTTTAAGAGTTTAATCTCACGAGATCGGAATGCAATGTTAGATGAGAGGTGAAGTGATGAAGTTTGATAAATTTAAAGTGGTCCAAATTAATTTTATATGTTGTATGGATTTACGAGATAAGACGGCGCTAAATATGCAATTCAGGTGCAGGTATGTATATAGCCCATGGTTTACTTGTGATTACCCTGAAAATAGACAACTGCCTATGCTAGAAACGAGTTCTTTCATAATTTTTAAAACAAAGTTGCTTGACCAAGGTATCGTTGTGTGTGTTTGTATGTCCGTTAGGTTAGTTTACTTGTGCGTTTACACATTTACTTTCCCCAACGTTGAAATGCTAGGTTTGAAAAGAGAGTTTAATTGGTAACATTGAACATACAAACGTAAAATACTTTTCCAAATATTTACATTAACCTGATAAAATCGACCTTGACGTAATAGGGTAGCTGGAGTGGGGGGACAAGAGCAGGGATAAACGGAGGCAAACATCGGGCTATACAAGCCTTAGAGATATCGTAATAAGGCGTATCTGTAATAAGTTCATGGTACAAGTTTGCTTGGGTGTAACTGGAAATCCGTTATAGCAAATGTGTTATAATAAAACTATACATTTAGTAATAAACAAAGGAATATCCTGGTGTATGGGAATGAAGGAAAGATCATTTAGGAGTATTTATCTACCCAACTTACTCCTGTGTGCGTGAGTATCTCTGTAACTGTTTTACATTCTTTGCTTTGTAAAAGTATTAACTCCTTACTATTTACATTGTAACTATCTTACATTACAAATCCTATTCTTACGTCTTGGACCCGATCGTGTTTTTTTTATAAATTTCAATCCGATTTAATGTTGTACTCTCAGTGGTAATCTTTGGTTACATATGTAAAACTTAAACTATATTCATGTCTATTGATATGTTACATATTAGGTTTTTCAATACTTAATTTCATTCGATATTATACGGAAACGTAGTTTGTTAGTGATTCAATGAACTACTAAAAACAAAACTTAAAGTTATAATTGTTTCTTAGAAACGGACTTTTTGAAGAACATATTAGGTTTTTATTAACACTCATTGTCTTCCTGTAACTGGCCGACATGTACGGAAGAAGTGCGATACATCTGCTCCTAAGCATGGCGAATCTGTCTGTGTGTGTCTTTGTGTGTGTGTGTGTGTGTGAGTGTGTCTGTGTGTGTGTGTGTGTGTGTGTGTGTATGTGTGTGTGTGTTTGTGTGTTTATATGTGTGTGTGTGTGTGTGTGTGTGTGTGTGTGTGTGTGTGTGTATGTGTGTGTGAGTGTGCGTGTGTGTGTGTGTGTGTGTTGTATGTTGTGTGTGTATGTGTGTGTGTGTGTGTGTGTGTGTGTGTGTGTGTGTGTGTGTGTGTGTGTGTGTGTGTGTGTGTGTGTGTGAGTGCGCGTGTGTGTGTGTTGTGTGTGTGTGTGTGTGTGTGTTGTATGTTGTGTGTTGTGTGTGTATGTGTGTGTGTGTGTGTGTGTGTGTGTGTGTGTGTGTGTGTGTGTATGTGTTAGTGTGTATGTGTGTGTGTGTGTGTGTGTGTGTGTGTGTGTGTGTGTGTGTGTGTGTGTGTGTATGTGTGTGTGTGTGTGTGTGTGTGTGTGTGTGTGTGCGCGCGCGTGTGTGTGTATGTGTATGTGTGTGTGTAAGTGTGTGTGAGTGTGTGTTTGTGTGCCCGTGCATGTGTGTGTGCGTGAGTATCTCTGTAACTGTTGTACATTTGCAGACAGTAAATAGTCGAGAGTTTCAAAACAGACCTCTTCTGAAAATGCTTTTTTGTTTTGGAAGAGTATTAACTACTTACAATTAGGATTGTAACGAACTTGTATAATCCTGTTAAATCCTGTTACTATACATATTAGGTTTTTTAAAATTCATTTTTTTCCTGGGTCTGAGCCTCCAAGACCCGCCCAGCCCTCGTGGCAGCCAACCTCTAGCAAGCTACCTCCGTCTCACATGCGCATGCGGTTAGTATCCCTACAGTGAGTGAAGGAAACGAGATTGATTGCCCATGTACCAAGCTCATAAGCTCTTTCCATGCATAATCAGGAGATAGTGAAATGAAACAGTACTCTAAGTGTCGCGCTAAGATCGGGATGAAAAAACCTGGCAAGAAAGAAACCCTGCCAGGGAAATTCCTGCGGCAGATCATGCAGGAACCCTGGGGGCCTTGGATCACCTTATGCTAAGGAATAAGGAGAGGTATTACCTTGAAAATACCTTGTTAGTGAGTCTATGGCAGGAATGACTAGCACCTCTTCTTCTGCTGCCTCCTCGAAACTGAAAAGGCATGCAATCAAATTAGTACTTCCGTTGGGGCTACGCTGCGGCCCTGGAGACGTGCCCCTGCGCCACCTGGAACATAACTGTGAAGCAGAATGCAGGTTATAAACCTACCAGGAGTAGATTGTTCGGCACTTGGGGACAACTACCCCTAACTCGGCCTGTACGTAACCTAGGACTATAGGGGTAGTTTTGGATGATGCAGGGGGATGATGCGGCCTTGATCCTAGCCTTGGGGGTGGATTCGACTACGTTTAGAGGGGTAGGGGGTAGTTTTTCGAACAAATTTAATTCTAACCTACTGACCTAAGCTAGCCAAAATAGATCCAACCTAACCTAACCTACGTGTTGGGGGTGATCTCAGTCTCGTTCTGGATCATCCCCGGGAGAGTATAGGGGTCGTTATGGATGACGGCGGCTCTGAATGGCCTTGGTCCTAGACTATGGGGCGGGTTTGACTACGTCTAGAGGTAGTTTTTGGAAAAAACTTTAATCAAGTAGGCGCAAAAACCTACCCCTATGACATCCTCAGCCACGTTCAAGACCCTCTCCGGAGGCAGCTTCCGGCGTGGGGTTATCTTGTGGAAAGATTTTATATATCTGAAGACGTATCCACGCTCGAACGACACTAGGCAGTAGGCCCACCCTAAAATGAATCGTCTACCCCTAAACGTTTTGGGTAAAGAGGGGCACGAGTCTATTGCTAAACTAATAAACAATACAGCGGGCTAACCACCCAAAGGCGATCCCTGACGAGCCAGCGCCCCACGCTACAGATATAAATTATCTAAAAACATACCAGAACACGGTGTCGCTACAGAGGTATCTAGTATGGCCCACCTCTAAAGGTGAAAAAACTAGAAAGGCTATCATTGTATGAAATAATGTCAACCAACCTAGATAGAGGGTGATACCTCTGGGCTCACAACCCTCCTAGATAGTTGCTGGGACCTCAGATATCACAACCAACCTAGATAGAGGGTGAGACCTCTGGGATCACAACCCTCCTAGATAGTTGCTAGGACCTCAGATATCACAACCAACCTAGATAGAGGATGAGACCTCTGGGACGACAACCCTCCTACATAGTTGCTGGGACCTCAGATATCACAACCAACCTAGATAGAGGGTGAGACTTCTGGGGGGTCAACCCTCCTAGATAGGGTCTGAGAACTCAGAGATAACAATCCTCCTAGAAAGAAACAGAGTCCTCAAAGATCGTTACCCTCCTAGAAATGGAGTGAGACCTCGGAGATCAGTCCTAGAAAAGAGTAAGATTTCAGAGATTGCAACTCTCCTACTTGGGGGCTAAGAGATGGCAACCCACTTAGTGGGGAAGCTGGGTTAAGACCTCAGAGATGGCAAATCCCCCCCACACATACACACACACACAAACACACACACACACACACACACACACATACACACAAACACACACACATATATATATACACACACACACACACACACACACACACACATATATATATATATATATATATACACAATCACACACAAACGCACACACAAACACATAAACACACACACAAATACACAATCACACGCACACACACAAATACTCTTACAAGCATGCTCAAACACGCACACGCACACACACCCATGCATAGACACACACACACACACACACACACACACATATGCGCACACACGCATACACATGCACACGCAAGCACGCTCAGGCACAAGCACACACACAAATTTACACGCATATATGGAAACACACACACACACACACACACACACACACACACACACACACACTCACACACACCCATACACATACAAACACACACAAACACACACACAAACACACACACACAAACCAACACACACGCACGTACGCACACACACACACACACACAAGTTTTTGAACAACTTGATACGCTGATACGTTAGTTAAGCAACATTGGTTTTTAATAAATAAATGTTATATTTCAAACAATATTAAAAAAATATTGTACATCCGAATACACTTCAATAAATAACACTAAATTAAGAGCTTTTATGGTCATACTTTTCTCTATCGACTTCTATAACTGACATTATTATGTTAATAGAATACTACATTATGTTCAGGTAATGTTAACTCGCCATTCCTTTACTTTTGGGCGATACGAAGTTCCCCGGGTCAGTTCGTCATCAATAAAATTGGTGCTGTCAGATAGATGTTCGGAAGTGGGAATTTGCTTCTATATTTAATTTCACAGACTAAACTCTAACTTATAAAATGTAAAAGAAATATATTATTGTGTTCGTGTCCAGTAATGTTATATTTTACCAATGTATGGGTTCTTATAAGAACGACAAATGGTGAATTTATAATAAACCTTTCAATATACAAATCCCTTGCATCTAGATATTTAAATTATAAACATGTTCACTTTCTGTCGTATTTATAAAACAAATATATTTAATATTGTGTGTCCTCGAATTACCGACAGTACAATCAATATTGGCGAGAGAAGATATACTTCGTGATCTAAGAAGTCACGACCAAAATAAACCTTGTGGTGACGGATCACAAAATGTGACATTTTTCAAAAAATACAAAAACACTTTGCTATAACACAGACACAAAAATTAGTAATTAAAATTTTTTAAATGGAAAATAGCACAATACTACAATATAGCTACATTACAATCCATCCAATTAGAATGGATTTGTTTCTTTTTAAATAATATTACACAAGGTAAACAGTTGAAAGTTAAACACGGCCTCCTTGTTTTTGCGACGATGCAGAAACCTATACACGAATGGAGGACACTCCAATTGTCAATCATTTTGCTTATCATAGCACTAAGAAAGCACATATCTTGTTTTGTTTCTTGATAAGACACTTGGTTTTAGGTAAAAGCAAATTACTTGTTATTAAAAACTTGGTTTTTTTAACCAAATGAGTTTTACATTCATCCTGGGTTTTGGATTTTTACATTCTGAAGGGGGAATGGGAGCTGATTCATACCAAAAGGGAAACATTAAACGTTATTTTTCTTCATTCTAACGCTCAGAGACAAAAGTTAACAACAAAGGGTTAAATACATCTTATTTTATACACTTTCCAAATTTGAAAAGTGCCTAATGAACATAATTTTGAGTACAAATCTTGTGTATTTGGTGTATCAAATTATAGACTTGAAGTAAACAACCAGGTATGAAAAGCAAACTTTAATTGTTTATTTTCATAAACTAAAATTCCACAAAGAATTAATTATTCTGAAGGACTTTTATAAAAGTGGTTTAGGAAATTCATTTTCTGTTATTCTGTCATCAATACATGCCACGTTTAGCCCACTTAAGGCTTGATATTAATTCAATATTTATTTTCATTATCATTTAGTCAACTAAAAATCTATTTTAGTCCTCAAGAGTATAAAAAAAACATAATCCTCCAGGGGGAGGGGGTATTACATTTCCCCACGCATCTTTAACTCGCGTTTAAGTGTGATTAATTGATTTATTCCTGTGAAAAAATAAAATAAACCATTATATACCAAACGACATATATAATAAAATTATTCTTATTTTAATAATTTTAGTTTATATTAATTTTTACGGACAGCTGTTACTTCCCATTCACTAGTTACTCATAGCTATAGCTTTATTTTTTCCTTTGCGAGCAGTATAATATCGTTTTGAAATTTGCATATTGTGAAAATAGTAATTATTTGAGCTGTTAAAAATATTTTGTAGTGATATCTTTCGTAAATTATTTAATTGGGAATTTTTTAATCGCTCCCTCCAATTATATCTTTAAGGTGGAAAAATTACATACATTTTTCATATCATATGTCGAGAAAACGGTTTAAAGGCTACGAAATAAAAATTTACTGTTGTACATTTGCAGA